>PVKS010024477.1:0-31027 GCA_004027875.1 Aplodontia rufa
TTATAAAAAAAAAAACCTCCCAAGTTAGGAATGTTGATCAGTATGCAAAATATGAGAGCCATTCTGGAAAACAATTTGTTAGTTTCTAATAAAATTAAGCAAACACCTACCATATATCTGGCAATTTCACTTCTAAATATATTTTCAAATTATGAATACTGATACTCACAAAAAAAGAATTGTTACACAACAGTACTTATTTCTTCCTCAATGAAGAATATTTTAATAATCAGTTTGTTAACTAACATTCATATATTAATCTTTCCTTGTTTTCTGATATTTAATATATCATTCTTTAAAGATTTTATGTTTACCTACTATTCTTTTTAGAGGTTTTATTGTATTTCATTTGTCTGTCATGTAGATTACATTTTATGTAAACATTATATGCTCTAACTTGAAAGAAATGGTATGTCTAGTTAAACAATTTACCACTGCTCTAAATTAAAAAAAAAAAAAAAAAAAAAAAAAAAAAAAAGGAAACAGGGGAGGGGTGATGGAGCTGTGGCTCGGCAGTTGCAACATTTGCCTGTCATGTGTAAGGACGCGAGATCGAACCCCAAAACCATGTACACAACAAAGTGTCTGAGCAACAAAAGCCACATGAAAAACTAAATAAAACTGATTCTCTCTTTCTCTCTATCCCTTTATTAAAAAAAAAAAATGGGGGCTGGAGTGGTGGCTCAGTTTAGTTGAGTTTGCTTGGCATGCTCAAGGACCCAGGTTTAAACCCCAGCACCACATACACAGCTAAGTGTCAAAGAAACAAAGGCCAGATGAAAATATAAATAAAATATATTCTCTCTCGCTATTTTTTTTTTAAGATAGAGGGACAGAAAGTGAGAGAGAATCAGTTTTATTTAGTTTTTTCTATTTGGCCTTCATTGTTCCAACATCTCGTTGTGTACATGGTACTGCAGTTCAAATCCATGGACTCGCACATGCAGAGCAAGAGCTGTAACTGCTCAGCCACCATTTCAGTCCCCCCCCCCTCTCTTTAAAAACAAAAAGAAAAGGGGTAAAAATATTAGTCTTTTACTTTAGTTAAAAAAAAAAAAAAGAAATACTAAATCAACAAAGGGAAAGGAGGGGACAGTTGAAAGAACTTGTTATGGTTTAACTGCAAGGCATCCCCCAAAAGCTCAGTATGTGAACTGAACTGAAATTTTTGGGTTCTGAGAGCATTACCCCAGTGAATTAATCCCTGATAGGGATTAATTGGGTGGTAACTGTAGGTAGAGTGTGTGGGTACAGTAAGTGGGTCATTGGGGGCATATCTTTGGGATATATATTATGTATCTGGTGTGGAGTCTCCCTCTCTGCTTCCTGGAGCCATACCTTCCACCATGTTGTTCAGCCTCACCTCGAGCCCCAAAGAATGGAGTTGGCCTTCTATGGACTAAGAACTCTGAAACTGTGAGCTCTAAAATAAACTTTTCCTCCTGAAATTGTTTTTGTCAGGTATTTCAATCACAGGGACGAAAAAGCTGAATAAAACAGAACTCTTAATAACATTTTAGAAGGTAGAAAGCAGACTCCACCAAGTAAAAACCTAAGCCCCAGGAGGAATGATTCAACAAAATCAAGCAGTTTTGTGCTGCAGAAACTCTGGCAAAAGTTTAGGAATCAAAGGCTAGGATGTGTGGTGGGAGTGAAAACAAGAATACAATGTAAGTTCTTACAGAGAGCAATTAGAATTACGGATCCTTTTCCAACCTCATTTAAGCCATACCATTATACCTTCACCATTCTTACCAAAGACTGAAAGTTTCATCTTTGGGAAATGACACCAAAGGAATTCTGTGTTATGATCCAAGGGACAAAGATTGCAGATGATGATACATCATACTGAAAAAATAAAGTTTAAGGAAATTATGAGAGAACTCCCTCCAAGCTCATCTCAGGTCTGTTTTTCTCAGCTACCAAATACAACCAGGCTTATAAGCCCTAAATGGATGACCAAAAGATATCTTTGGAGAAATCATCAATCTAAGAAAAAAGAAATATACAGTTAATGGCATTGAGGTATCTTACAAAAACAGCCAGATCTTCATATGGTCATCCTACAATAAAGTTCTACCTCATGTACATTTTTATGTCTCAGTGATTTTATATGAATAGGCTAATGAAAATCACAAGGTAAGAAAAACCTGTAACCTTAAAGATATTGAGCAAAAACAAAAAGAATAAGTAGAGGAAATCAGAAGAAGCAGGAAAAAATAAAGGGAGTAAAAGAAAATTTCATACAGTCATAACACATATTTGTGGGGAGATATACTACATTCATGAAAAGACCCCAAAGGCTTTTTATTAAATAAACAAAAAAAATTCAGAAATAAATAAGAGCTGTAAGAACTGAAATTAAAACTGATAAAAAGTTTGTGGAATGAAACTGAGAATACTACCCTCAGGAAAAGATGGAAAATGGGACAGAAAAGATAGGAAAATTGAAGGGCCAGTTCGAGGAGTACAAATGCTCAATACCAGAAATCTCAGAAAGCTGAAAAAAAAAAGAGAGAGAGAGAGAGAGAAAACAGAAGAAAAGATTATCAAAGATATAATGAAAGAAAATTTCCAAGAACTGAAGATAAATGTATACAACAAAGCAGATGAATAAAAGCATAATATAGTATAATATAAAATTTCAGAACCTAACATATCAAAGATTCTAAGTGTCAATAATAAAGGGGGAATCAAAGAAAAGCTATGGATCAAAAGCAGAAATGGAAGGTAGAAAAGTACATGACAAAGATATCAAAATTTTATGGGAAAATGAATTACAACCTAAAATCTATAGTCAGATAATATGAAATTTATTCAAAAAATATTCTGGAATGTGTGTATATATATTACCAACCATTACATGTAGCTTCATAATTTGTTATATACACTCTTTCAACAATATTTAACCTCTAAATTATGCTTCTCTGATACTAATTTAGTTTATTCTATAAGTGTACTCTAAATGACTATAAATAAAATCTGACAAAAAGATTATTCAAAGCCAGCACAAACTCAGAGTAACATTAAAAATTTGTTGTGGGCAATCTCCCCACACAGTTAACTATAAAGATACTTATGACTTAACAGTTTCAATCAGAATAGCAATCCAGTGACAGAATTTGAGTCGTAAAAAATTCCCTTTTAATAAAGAATAAACTAAAATTGGAATACAAAAATGAAAAATTGGATATAGTGGGAAAGAGACAACTTTTCAAGTAGTAAAGGATATGCTTCACTAAATTATCATTACTCAATAATTACAAAACTGAAATATTTCTCAAGTTCAAAGTACTTTCATACACCTTGCATACTGGTAAAACAAGGCAAATTTTGACTTAATTCAATCACAGGGAAAATTCAGAGAAATATGTGAATTGCTCTTTATCTGCTGATAAATTTCACTGGTTTTTCAACAAGGCCATGTGGTCTCCAAATTCTTAGATATTAACTGTTAATAAGTGTAAAAGAACAGGGCACCAAGAAAATTAAGACTACATATAAGAACATGATTACATCATTATATCAGATAGTAAATTTCAATGAACTATTCTTAAATTAAATAGACCTTATAAATGGGGAACAGAATGAAAATGAAGAAAATATCCAGCTGAATGAATGTTAGATGAAGGGGATATGTTCAAATCTACCCTGATGTCTCAAACTGAAAGAATGTATGACGTAGTAGTCAGCTTTCTATCACTGTAACAAATAGCTGATATAATCAACTTAAAAGGATCACTTTGACTGAGGGTTGTTAAGTTTTCAGTCTCTCCCACCCCCTTTTTTTTTGTTTTTGCTTAGGGCTTATGGTGAAGCAACACTATCACAATGAAACAGTGTGCCAAAAGAGAACTGCTCACCTCATAGCAGGTATAAGGAGAGAGGAGAGGAGAAGAGAGGTAGGGATCTCACAATCTCCATTGAAGGCATATCCTCTGTGAGCTATTTTCATTCTACTAGGCCCTATCTCTTAAAGAATCCACCACCTCCCACCAGTGCCAGGAGTTCAGAGACAACCCTTTAACACATGGGCCTTAAGGAGAACATTTCATATACAAAATACAGCAGATGACAATAACATGCAAATATTTATTGATTCTCAATTATGTGCCACATAACATAGTATAAACATCTCCTTTAATCCTTGTCAACAATGGGCATTAGTTCCATGTTACAGATAGAAAACTGCTGAGAATGGTCAAGTAGTTGGCAAGGTTATAGTTAACAACAAGAGGTAGTTCCTAAATAAATTCTGAAGTAGTTTTAGTCCAGAAATGATTTACACCACAATTTTAAAATGAAATTTTAAGCTCTCACTTGAATATACTTCTGATGCCATGAAGCCTATACTTCTAGTAAAATACTGAAACAACAAAGATTTGGGGAAAACAGATATCTACAAGTTATCTCTATGATATCAAAAAAAATACTTTCTACAATCATAACAAGCTAATCATGTTTGGTAGTAATCATTAATATGAACATTAGTGAGCAGGGCTGGGGTTATTAGGAAAAAAGAAATAAGCAATCATGTACAACAATCATTAAAATAGACTAAAAATGTAACATGTGACCCTAGCTGAAGCTACAAGGGGATAATTAAAACCACCGAAAAGTATTTACTTAGCAGAACACCAAAGCTAGAAAATCACAAACAAGACTGTCATGTGTGAGCTGCAGCAATAGTGGCTCAGTGGTTGGAGCGTTTGCCTAGCATGTGTGAGGACCTGGGTTCGAGCCCCAGCACCATATACACAACAAAGTACTGGAGAAACAAGGGCCAGACGAAAAAAGTAAAAAGTAGAATCTCTCTTTCTCCCTCTTTCTATAAAAAAAGAATACTATCATGTGTTATATACAGATTTTTTAACTTCTGTAAGAAAATATTATTATAAACATGTAAGTATATTGTTTCAAAAAATAAACTGAAAACTTCTAGCACTATAAAAAGATTAAATAACTTCCCTTAATATAACAAGAGTTCTTATAACTCAGAAAATATCTCAATACTTTTATTTGAATAAAGAATGACAAATAATTCAAAAAGAATCTCTGAAAACAAAAAAACTGAACTTGCTTTGATATGTTGGGTTTATTAGTATTTTATACTTTTTAACAGTATTTTTCATATACATTTTTTAAGAGACAGAGAGAGAGAGAGAGAATCAATGTTATTTATTTATTCATCTGACCCTTGTTTCTCTGACAGTTGTGTATGTGGTATTGAGCCTGGGTACATGCCCATGCCAGGCAAGCATTCCAACCACTGAGCCACTGTTCCAGCCCCTACATTTTCTTTAATAGCATATGTACTACATTAATAACTAAGAAACAAGTATCACTTTATTTGGCAACTAGGTAAAGGTCTGAGGTGGGTAGCTATTAGTATTTAAAACACATTTCTATTTCAATCAAAATTGAATTAAATTGTATTAAATCTCAACCATGAAACACTAACATGCGTAAGATAGAAGCAGAAGAAATTACTAAATTTTAGAGGCCAACAAAAGTTTAAGAGTTACTTTCTTTTCCCTCTTATTAACAGTTAACTACCTACGTTTCGCAAGCTCAACCCTAAACTCAGAAATATATAAGACATGAAAATTTAAAACACAGTCGCAAGCCCTGAAAGAAGTATTAACCAGTGATGATGTACAGACACTAGTAATAGAAGACTCAAGATGGCAATGACTCTAAGTATGAATTTCATAGCAGGTAACAGCTTTAATGCCTGGATAAAGAATAAGATTATACAAGAAAGATTTAGCAAATAAAATGTTTTGAGCTATAAGAAAGTTTTATAATAGAAAGCCCTGAAATTACATGCCTTGTTTTATCACATAAGTAACCACAAAGCAGGATATACTGTTCTTTCCAACTCTAGAACCTTCCTTTTTCTGAGTTTTATCTTTTGTCTTGACTTTTCTTACCGTGAATATAACTTATTTTTACCACATTTATTATTGACAGCTTCCACTGTACTAAGCAGTTTTAAATTTCTATGTTCATTAATACACATTTATGTTCATTCATTTTTTTTTTAAGAGAAAGAGAGAGAATATCAACTTTACTTAGTTTTTCATCTGGCCTTTTGTTTCTCTAACACTTAGTTGTGTATGTAGTGCTGATCCTGGGATTTGAATCCAGCTCCTCACGCATGCCAGGCATGTGCTCCAACCATTGAGCCACCGCTCCAGTCCTCTTCATTATTTTAAGAATGAACATAAAGTATTTATCAATATAAACATACTATTAAACCCATTTTAACAGCTTTACTGAGATATAATTCAAAGACCAAATAATTCACCCATTTGAAGGATACAATTCAGTAGATTTTCATATATTCACAGATATATGCAATCATCACCACAATCAATTTCAGGATAACCTGGGATCCTTTAGCTATCACTGTGTTAGTTCCAGCTGTAATGACAAAATATCACAGATGGAGTAATTTATTAACAATAGAAATTTATTTCTCACATTTATGGAGGTTGGTTAGTCCAAGATCAAGTACATTCAGTATCTGATGGGAGATTGTTCCTCACAGATGATACTTCTCTGTCTTCTGCTCTGCCCTCATAACCTAATCACTTTCAAAAGGTTCCACTTCTTACTGACATCACAATGAGGATAACAACTGAACAAAAATTTTTGAGAGAAACAAAAATATTCAGAACACAGCACTTTTCATCCTCCATTCCCACTGCCAATCGTCCTGAACACCTTCCTCCATCCCAAGTAACCACTAATCCGTGTGCTGACTTTACAAACTTCCCTTACGCTTCCATATTGGTGGACTAATATAATACTGTGGTGTTTTATGATTGACTTCATTCATTTACTGTAATATTTTCAAGAGTCACCAATGTTGTGGCATGGATCAGTAGTACTTCAGTCCATTTGTAAATGAATAACATTCCACTGTATGGATATACCACATTTTATTCATTTATCCAAAGATGGGCATTTCTAATTTTTGGTCACTACTGTTTCTGTCTTTTGGTTATTATGAATAATGCTGCTATAAAAATTTGGGTGCAAGATTCTTTGTTGGTATCTTTTTAGTATGATGGGGTATATACACAGGAATAGAATTGTTAGGTTACTATCTTAGATCATTTGAGGAACTATTAGTGTATTTCTCAAGGAGGCTAGACCATTTTATATTCACACCAGCAATGTATGAAGTTTGTGATTTTTCCACATCCTCTCTACCACTCATTATCTGACTTTTTAATTCTAGTCATTCTAGGAAACACAAATTGGTATCTCATGGTTTTGATGTGCATTTCCCTAATGATTATTACTATTCCCTAGTAACTAAAGTTCCATATGAAAATGAGTCCCACTTTTACAATAAGAAAAACACAGGTACACAGATTAAATAAACTGCCCAAAATCACATTAGTAAAGGAGTAGCTGAGATTTTAAGTCAAGGAATCTCGTTTCCTGGTTCCAAATCATTTAAATTAGAGGCCTACAGCAACTGCAGGCATTTTATCCAGTGGGAGAGAGGCAGCCTTCTCCAGGCAGTCTTTTCTCAGAGAGGAAAGATTCCCAAAAGCCATTCAGACTTTTTATTCTCACAGAGGATCTAGTAACATTCCAAGACATAAGACCAAAGGGCAAGAAAGTAAAAGGGGGCTGAACTGATCCTTTTATAATGTTATCAATTCCACCTATGAGGACTAAGTTCTCATGGCCAAATTATGTCTTAAAGATCCCCCATCTGGGACTGGAGCAGTGGCTCAGCATTTATGGTGCCTACCTGGCATGTGCAAGTATGCAGGTTCAAACCCCAGCACCATGTACACAACCAAATGTCCAAGCAAGGAAAACCACATGAAAAACTAAACAAAACTGATTGTCTTTCTCTCTGTGTTTGTCTCTTTAAAAAGAAAAAGGAAAAAAACCCTGCAAAACAACAAGATCCCACAACTATTGCAATTAAATGTTAACATAAATTTTAAAGGGGCATTCAAAACACAGCAACCATAATTAGATTAGGTTACTCAGGATTTCTAAGCAAAATTAATGCTCTTCCAAAGGAGCAAAGGTATAAATGGCTCTTCATCAGTCCAAATGATAGTGTCTGCTACAGGTGTGTATGAAAACAAGTAAAGCTTTTATTTTGTTTGGTTGTTTATATCATTTCAGAAATGAAAGAGGTTGCAACCCATCCAAAAGTGTTACCATTCAATTTCTATTTTTCTCATATTGTTATCTGCATTTGTCTGAGTAAGTGGATAAATGTCAGTCAGTAAAAACCTTCACCACAATTGAAGCAACTATTTAAATAAAGCAAAGAAACTGAAACTTGCATTAGGTTGAAACCTCACTGTTAAAATTATGCCTCAACTACAGAAGTAATTTTACCTTCACATGTTATAATCTTCAAAAAAATAAACAAGTTTAAAATGGCAAATAATTGCATAAAAATGAAGATTTTAAATTACAAAGAGTCAAAGTATCTTTTCAAATAAAATATCCTTATAAAATTCTTTATTCATTTTAAGGTTTTTTGAGGCTTAGAAGTCTCTCTTAAGAACATAACCTTAAACTAATTTTAAATAATTTGAAATGCTATTTACATTACCCTAGCAATTTATCAGCAATTAGATTTCATGTCATATTTACATACAATATGAATTCATAACAAAAGGTTTTTGTTTCCATACTTTTATAATTTAATACCTATAAATCAGCATGTACACTCCAAAAATATAAAGTACATTTTAGCATTTGCTTCTTAAAAAATGAGTTTATCAGATCATTTAATTTTGTACCAGAAATACTTCCAAACTATCTGTTGATCCTTCATATTAAAAAAAAAACTGATTTAAAGGTGGGAGGCAACAATTAAATAAAAAATTAAAAATGAGGCATCTCTTCAGATAGAGGGTTTATTATATAATTATAATACTGATCATTTAAAAGTACCAAACTGTCTCCAGCATTTTAAAGAGTTAAGTGGAGTTATTTTTAAAATCAAACATATGTGCTTTTACTGTTTATGTCTTTGGAAAGAACATTCTGTATAATGAAAAACACGACCAAATTTTTCACAGTACATCACTATAAAACCCTGTAATTGACTTTTGGGGTTGGTTTACTCTATATCTATTTTTGACCATGAAGAAAACAGAAATGATGTGGTGAAAAGCCCAAAATGTAAGTCCCACTGCAGGATAGACTCCATCCTGATTAGTATAGAAGTATCATATTTGCACTGGGAAATGTGCCCATTTTAAAAGAGAAAATTTCAGTATATAAGAATCTCCTTTTTATAAAATCAAAATATGTTTAAAAAACCAGTATCTCTGGTGCCTTGTCTGGGCTTTGGTTGAAACCTAGATGCTTTTACACTGATTCCTTCCATTGAAGTCAGCATAAAGTTGATGTTCAAAACTGATGTTGAAAATGACAGGTGAGGAAAAAAAAGATAGGTCTATATCAGTTAATCTGAAGGAAGATAACACTGGATGTTACAATTTAACAGTATAAAATAACCCTTAAACATATAAATTAACATTGGATGGTCATTTTTCTCACAACTTAACACAGATTAAATAAAGGACTTAATTACATTTTGAAACTTTGGTACTCAGTTAACTCCACAAAATTAATTTGTTATTCCCAACAAAATCACTGTTTTTCCTCAATGAAAAGGAGTCTAAAATACCTCTGAATGAGCATGGCAGGCTTCATCGATAAAATTTACATACTAGCAAGTAAAATAAACGAAAAGAGGGGGATGTTGTGTGCTTTAAAAATCAGCCCTGTAATGCCTAGCACAGATTTATCTCCTGTGAGTTGACTCAATCATTCCTTCTTCTCAGTAAATAAACTAAGTTGTATGCAGGGTACTGAGGGAGTTTTTCAGGGACCAAGTGAAAGAATATGCTTCACATGGAAACTTCCAAACTGACAGCTTGCCCACTTTGGGTAGGTATTAAAGGGTCCACAGCACTTTTATGAATTAGTTGTGGTTTACCTAAATAATCATGGCAAAAGCTGCCAAGGTCACTGCACATTCAATTTTATTACCATCAAAAATCAATGTGCCTTAAAAAATTTAATATATTTAGAAAAACTCAAGCCAATTAACAGCTTTCTAATAACACTGTTGATTGAAAGACAATCATATCATTTTAAAATGTAAGTGTATTAAAATTAATGTCAGCTATTATTAATATTTAGTCTTTCATCATTACCTGCGGTCCCTATATTTTCATTCAACAACTAAAACAACAAAGTAACATTAACTACATAAGAATACTTAAGGGCTGGAGCGGTGGTCCAGCGGTTAAGGTGCTTGCCTGACATGCGTGAGTCCGCAGGTTCAAACCCCAGCACCACGTACACAACAAAGTGTCAGAGCAATGAAAGCCACATGAAAAGCTAAATAAAAAATTGATTCTCCCTCTCTCTCTCTTTTACTGTCCCTCTCTTAAAAAAAAATGTAATACCTTCAGCTAACTTCTTGGGGAACAGCTAGCTATATGAAGATGTCCAAAGAATCCTCACCACAGTATCATTTAAAGTTCCTTACACATATTACCTATAGAAAGACTATCTCTAAACAATACAGGTCTGGAGCAGTGGCTCAGCAGTATCGTGCTTGCCTAGCATGTGCCAAGGCCCAAGTTTGAACTCTAGCACCACATATACAACTAAGTGTCAGAGCAACAAAAACCAGATGAACAATTAAAATAAAGTAGATTCTTTCTCTCACTTTCCTTGAAATCTTTAAAAGAAAAAAAAAACTCGCAATCCAATTATCTACAGGTAAAGAAATGTATGAAAACCTTAAATGAGCTACAGAAGCCACCAAGATGAAAATTACCAGCAGAAATATCTGATGTACCTGTGTCACAGTCCTCCCAACTCCCACTCCTTGGAGTAAATTCCTTATCTAAACAGAAAAAAAAGGTCCCAGTATACCACTTGTATTATTAAATGAACTAACTAATGTGTATAACAATATAAAGCTGAGAATTAATAGTATATTTTCACACAGATTCAACCAAATAGGCATTTAAATTTAAACTTTCTCAAAACTGTGACTCTGTCACAAATTATGCTTTCTTAAACTGGTTAATTTCTGTACTTGTGGAATCCTTTATCTATTAAGAAAGAAAGGAGAAGAGAGAAGAAACAGGAAACAACAGAGGGAATAAAGAGAAGGAAAAAAATGTTTATTGACCTACTATGTACTAGGAACTGTGGTAATTAGCTACCTATTTCATTACAATCCATATGTAAACTAGGCCTTTTTCCACTCCATTTAGAATTAGGAATAGCTGGTAAAAAATTTTTCCCATCTGTAGATTGTCTCTTCACTATGTTGACTGGTTCCTTTGCTATGCAGAAGCTTTTCGATTTGACATAACTTCATTTGTCAATTTGTATTTTCATTTCCTATGCTTTTGGAGTCCCATTCAGAAAATTGGTATTCACAGATGTAATAAAATTTCTAATATCCTCACACTGCAATTAGGAAGGGAAAAACAATTCAGGTCTATATAATTCCAAATGATACCTATTCACCTTTATATATAAAAATATAATTTGTCCTGAGCACGTTTTAACATAATGTTAAATACATTTTTTAAAAATCACCCTTTCTCTAAAAAATGATTTCAGTCTCACTATCCTGTTCTACCTCAACCTTTATTAAGGGAAAATTATTTCAACTTGGGAAATTACATTGGAAACCTCACAAGTGAAAAAGTTATTAAGATGGGGCTGGAGTGGTGGCTCGGTGGTTATGGCTCTAGCCCAGCATGTGCAAGCACATGAGTTCGAACCCCAGCACCACATACACATTGAAATATTGGAAAACAAAGGCCATATGAAAAACTAAATACAAAATTGTTTCTCTTTCTCTGTCTGTCCCTCTCTCCTAAAAGTTATTAAGGTGCACATGGCTATCTAGGACTAAACCTAAATAAGGATGTGAAAGCGGTCTACAATGAAAATTACAGAAAAAAGGTGGAAAGACCACCCACATTTATGGACTGGAAGAATACTTGTAAAACATCCATATTACCCAAAAGGATTTATGTATCAATATAAACTCCATCAAAATATCAATGACATTCTTTAAAAACCAGAAAAAAAATCCTTAAAATTCATATGGAAATAACATACTCCAATAGCCAAGGCAATCTTGAACAAAAAGAACACAGGTGGAAGTATCACAGTAGCTCATTTCAGCAGCACAAAACAGCATAGCATAGGCATTTTAAAAGGCAAGTAGACCAATGAAACACAACAGAGAACCCAAGAATAAATGCATCAGAGAAAGGATATTCTCTTCAACAAATGGACTGGGAGAACTGGATATGCCTATGGACAAGACTGAACTGGACCCCTCTCATTCTGTGTAAAAATCAGCTCACAATGGATCAAAGAAAGTGAGACCTGAAGCTACTAAAGAAAACAGGCAGAGCTCTTCAATACACTGGTTGACAATGATCTCCTGGAAAGGACTCCAAAAGCAGGGAAACAAAACAAGACTAAATAGATGCTGATTACATTTGTAAACTTTTTTGAATAAAAAAGTTTCTGCACAACAAAAGAAATAATCAAGAGACTGAAAAGATCTACAGAACAAATGAAAATCTTTGCCAAGTATTCATTTCACAGAAGATTAATATCCACACTGTATACTAAGAACTCAAAAAACTTCACAAAAATCAACTAATCAAATTTAAAAATGGGCAAATGATATAAATAGATAATTCTCAAAGAATAAATGCTAATAATCAATAAATATTTGAAAAAATGTTCAATATCATTAGCTATCAGGGAAATGCGAATCAAAACTACAATTAGATTCCATTTCATCCCAGTTAAGAATGGATATTATGAAAAACAAAAACAAAAAACTACATATGCTCATGGGGATATGGAGAAAAATGAGCCCTTATACAACTATTATTGTTTAAGAATGTTTTGGTTATACAGGCTATTTTGTGCTTCCATGTGAATTTGAGGATTATTTCTTCCTAGTTTTGTGAAGAATGTCATTGATATTTTGATGGGGTCTACATGTAAATGAACATAGCTCCTATGGGCTATGTTTCTCAAAACCTAAAAACAGAATTACCACATGATCTAGCTATCCCACTACTGGGTATATATGCAAAGTAAATGAAGTCAACACAAAAAGACACCAGCAAACGCACATTTATTGCAGCAATCTTCACAATAGCAAAGATATAAGGAATCAGCCTAGCTGAATGAATAACAAAAGGATGGATAAATAAAATATGGTGTGTGTGTGTATTTACATATATACATACATACATATAAAATGAGATATTATTCAGCCAGAAAGAAGAATGAAATCATGTCATTTGCAGGAAAATGAATGGAACTGAAAGACATCATGTTAAAGAAAAAAAAAGTCAGTCACAAGAAGAACCACATGTTCCCTCTCATATGTGCAAATCTATAAATTAAAAGAGAGAGAAAAAAAGGATAACCTGAAATTAAAAGAAGAATTACTAGGGTCTGGAATGAAGATTGGAGGAGAAGTGATCAAAAGTGAGTAAAGACACATGTTCAACTCACAATACATTTCTGTATGGAAATATCACAATGAATCCAAATAATTCATGTAATATATTAATTGTATTTTTTTAAAACTGTACATAGCAACATGTCTGTGAGAGAGAAAAATAGAATGCAAACTCGTCTGTAACTTAAAAGTGGTGTTGAAGCTGCCACTGTTTCCTTTCAAACTTCAGAGCTAGAACCTTCACCCAAGGTTACCATCTTTTCACCAAGGATCAGAGTATTAAAATCTAAAACACAATAAACAGATATTGCTCATCTCATTCAGGGATAAGGAAATAAAGGTTTATTCTGCTCTGTTCTTCACTATTATAAGTGACAAGTAAACACATTTCTTTCTGGAAGATTCCTTTTCTCCCTTTCTTTTTCCTTTTGATTCCCTGCCACCATTTCTTCATTATGTTCATCTGTCTTTCTTTCATCCTGCCTTTTGTCCATCCTCTCCCCCTTCACACAAAAACATGTAAAAGAAATTCTGTAATAATAATCCAGGAAGGACCAATCCTACTTAACTAATTCAGCTTCTATATATTTGAGAATTGGATACCATACAATTTTCATTGCTTCAATCCTATTTTCTACGACTTTGCAGAATCTTTTTGCTTCAGAAATGAGTCTGAACTGGAAATACAATAGTTTTGAAGGATGGAGAGGCAAAGAATCAAAGGTTGTCATTCAAAAAGTTACAGAAAGGGCTGCAGAGGCAGCTCAGCGGTTATGGCGCTTGCCTGGCATGTGCGAGGACATGGGTTCCTATGCTAGTATCACATACACAATGAACCCTTGGAACAATGAAAGTGACATGAAAAACTAAAAAGAAGTGATTCTTCTTCTCTCTCTGTCTCACCATCCCTCTCTTTAAAAAAAAAAAAAAGAAAGAAAGAAAGAAAAGTGCCCTCGACTTTGTAGAAAAATTACTCCAAGACATAAAACCACTTGTGGTCTCAACACAATAGTACCGGGAGACTTTAATATCCCTCTATCACCAATAGACAGATCAGAAGAGAAGAAAAATAAAAACCAATGAAGAGATCTGCAGTCTAAACAAAACCATTAATCAAACAGACTTAACAGACATCTACCGAATATTCCACCCGAAATTGGCAGAATATACCTTCTTCTCAGCAGCACATGGATCCTTCTCCAAAACAGATCATATTCTAGTTCACAAAGGAAATCTCAGCAAATATAAAAAGTAGATATTAATCTGTGTATCCTATCAGACAATGATGCCATGACCCTAATAATTAACAACAGAAACCACAGCAGATAAAAACATACATGGAAACTGAATAACACCCTATTAAATGAAGAATGGATCCAAGAAGTCATGAGAACAGAAATTAAGGAAATCTTGGAAGAGAATGAGAATGTAGATACAACATATTGAAACCTCTGGGACATCATGAAAGCATTCATAAGGGGAAAATTTATTGTACTGAGTGTCCACATTAAGAATCAGGAGAGACCCCAAATAAGCTTATGTTCCAACTCAAATCTCTACAAAAAGAAGAGCGGTCTATTTCCCAAAGCCAGAAGAACACAGAAAATAATTAAGATCAAAGCTTAAATAAATGAAATTGAGAACAAAAACTAAAAAAATAAAAAATAAAAACAATCAACGAAACAAAGAGCTAGTTCTTAAAAAAATAAAATAAAATAAAATTGACTGACCCCTAGCTAATCTAACTAAATGGAGAGAATCAAAGCAAATCAACAAAATCACAAATGTAAAGGGATAACCACTGACCCCACTGAATCAAACAGATTATCAGAACATATATTGAAATACTATACTCCTCTAAATCAGATAATCTGCAGGACATGGACAAATTTCTAGATACATTCATACACAGGATGAAAGAAAAAATCTTAACAGCCCAACATCAGACACCAAAATCCATAGAGCAATTAAAAATCTTCCAAAGAAGAAAAGCCCAGGTCCTGATGGATTCCCCCCTGAGTTTTACCACACTTTGAAGAGCTTACACCTTATTAGCTATTCCAAGAAACTGAAAAAGAGGGAACTCTCCCCCAAACACATTTTATGAGGCAACCATAACTCTGATACCAAACCCAACAAAGACACATCAAAAAAAGAAAACTACAGACCAATATCCCTCATGAACATCAATGCAAAAATCCATAATAAAGTTCTAGCAAACCACATTCAAGAACGCATCAAGAAGATAATTCATCATGATCAAGTGTGCTTCATTTCAGATAAGCAAGGCTGGTTCAACATATGCAAATCAATAAATGTGACTGACCACTTAAGTAGAATTAAGAGCAAAAACCATATGATCATCTCAAAAGTCAAAGAAAAAGCCTTCAATAAAATTCAGCACCCAGAGGCTGGAACAGTGGCTCAGCGGTTATAACGTTTGCATGGAATGCATGAGTACGTGAGTTCAAACCCCAGCACCATGTACCCAACAAAGTCTCGAAAAAACAAAAGCCACATAAAACACTAAATAAAAATTTCTTCTCTCCTTCTCTCTCTCTCTTTCTCTCATTGTCCCTCTCTCTTTAAAAAAAAAAATCTAGCACCCATTTATGCTCAAAACTCTAGAGAAAATAGGGATCAAAGAAACTTAACTGTGTGAAGGCCATATTATGCCAAATCCTCAGCTACTATAACACTAAATGGAGAAAGGTTAAAAGCATTTCTGCTGAACTTGAAAACAAGACAAGGCTGTCTGCTCTCACCAATTTTATTCAATATAGCCCTCGAGACCCTGACTAGAGCAATCAGGCAAGAGAAAGAAATCCAAGGAATAAAAATAGGAAGGGAAGAAGTCAAACTACCCATTTTTGTTGTTGCTGATGACATGATCCTATATCTGAAAGACCCAAAAACTCCACCAGAAAACTGCTAGAGCTAACAAACAGATTTGGCAAAGTAGCAGGCTACAAGATCAACACCCATAAATCAATAGCTTTCCTATACACTAATAATATTATGGCAGAAGAAGAAATCAGGAAATTGGTCCCATTCACAATATCCTCTAAACCAATAAAATACTTAGGAATTAATCTAACAAGAGAAGTAAAAGACCTCTACAAGAAAAATTTTTGAACACTGAAAACAGAAATTGCAGATCTGAGAAGATGGAAAGATGTTCCAAGCTCTTGGTTAGGCAGAATTAATATAATTAAAATGGCCATTCTGTCAAAAGCACTACACAGAATCCCCATCAAGATTCCAATGTCATTCTTTACAGATATAGAAAAAGCAATTCTCAAATTCATTTGGAACAACAAGAAACCCAGACTAGCCAAACATTACTCAGCAAGAATGATGAAACAGGTGGTTTTGCAATACCAGATCTAAAATTATACTATAGAGCTGTAGTATCAAAAACAGCACATGGTACTGGTATCAAAACAGGAATGAAGACCAATGGAATATAATAGAAGACTCTGAGACAAACCCACAAATCTTTAAATATCTGATCTTTGACAAACGAGGTCAAAATATAACATGGAGGAATGACAGTCTATTCAACAAATGGTGCTGGACAAACTAAACAACCAGTTGCAGAAAATTGAAATTAGATCCTCATCTCTCACCTTGCACAAAAATCAAACCCAAATCGATCAGGGAATTAGGAATTAAACCAGCTACCATACAACTGCTAAAAGAAAAATTAGGACCAACACTCCAGCAAATGGGAGTTGGCAACGACTTTCTCAACACGACTGCGAAAGTGAAAGACTTACAGTCAAAAATCAATGAGTGGGATGCCCTTAAACTAAACAGTTCCTGTATGGCCAAGAAATTAGCCAAATCAGTCAAGAGACATTTTACAGAATGGGAGATAATCATGGACTGTGATTGCTCCAACAGGGGACTAATATCCAAAATTTACAAAGAACTCAAAAATTTAATTTCAAAAACACAATCAATCTAACCAATAAATGGGCTAGAGATCTAAACAAAAACTTCTCAACAGAGGAAACTGAGGAAGTCAATGAATACATGAGAAAGTTTTCTAAATCACTGATAATCAGAGAAATACAAATCAAAACTACATTAAGATTTCACCTCACTCCAGCAGACTGGCAAAGATGAAGAATACAAACAATAACAAATACTGGAGGAGATGCAGACAGCTAGGAACACTAGCACACTGTTGGTGGAATTACAGACTAGTCCAGCCACTCTGGAAAGCAGTGTGGAGACTCACCCAAAAATTAGGGTTGGATCCACCATATGACCCAGCTATCCCTCTTCTGGGTATTTTTCCAGGAGTTAGAATCAGCACATTACAGCAAAAATCTATATTTATAGCAGCTCAATTTACAATAGCTAAATACAGAACCAATCCAGATGTCCCTCACTGGATGAATGGATCCAAAAGCTCTGATATAATGCAGAGCCAAGTTAGCGAAACCCAGAGGTCAAGGGTAGAATGTTTTCCCTCGATTGTGGAGGCTGGAGCTAAACCCAAGCTTGGGAGAAAGGTGGATAAACTCATGGATTAGAATCACAGAACAAAAATCCAATATGTTAATATTTATGATATACAGTTGCAAGATACTGCATATGATATTTGAATAAGCTTACTGCATGCCTTTACAAAAACATAAATGTTTAACCCTATTATCAAATATACTTAAGAATAACGAGATGATAGGAAGGGAGGAAACGGAGAAATGCTGGAACTGAGATAAAGCAAGGTACATTCCAAACATTTGTAAGTATGTCACTGTATATGCCATAGTCATGTATATAAATAATGTTCTTCATAGGTATAAGAATTATGTCACTGTACTTGGGTATTTTAGGAAAACTATAGGACCCAGAAGAAATGCAAGGGATCAGGGGGCTGGAGGAGGAGGTAGAGGGATGGGGGGAGGGTCAGGATATTGACCAAATTGTATTTCTGTATTGTGTGTATATATGAATGTGTGATAACAAATCACATTATTGTGTAACAACTATAAACCACTAATAAAAAAATTTTTTTAAAAATTTTTTTAAAGTTACAGAAAGGTACAAATGCCAAGAATTTGACACCTAATGATAAAGTAAGGGAATACCATTATTGTATACCCCACAGCCTCAATTTAATAAAAGAAATAAAGATAGCCCCTTCGGGGTTGGGGATTTAGCTCAGTGGCAGAGCGCTTGCCTAGCATGCGCAAGGCTCCGAGTTCGGTCCTGAGCCCTGAAAAAAAAAAAAAAAAAGATTGCCTCTTCCCATCCTAACATTGCCATGATATTGTAACTACTACACGAAGACATTTGGGAGGTTTCAGAATATTACTGTATACTATAGTTCATTTTCTATTAAAATGTTTTCATATAAAGTAAACATATCATTGGGGAAAAGTCACTTTAGAATTATATGAACTTGTGTTAGATCATATCAATAAGCTATACTCAAAATATATTATGTACATCATTTAAATACTTTCCAGAGGATCAATCCTCCCACATACAATTCAAAGAAAACAAGATCAGATTAAATAAGCAAGTTCAATTTGTAGAAAAAATTACTTATCTCATTAGGGCCAGCATAGTGGTAGTGTATGAGAAAAATAGGAAGCTATTAAGTGATGAATTACCAAAACCAGGCTAAAATAAAATTAATAAAAAAGCTCAATAATGCATTAGCATTATTGATGATACAAAAGCTTGAAAGACAAAAATGAGAGAATAAGCCAAAGTATTTTATTCAATGCATTTAAACAACTACACTGGATCTGGAAATCTAGTTTTTAGAAAGGTAGAGAATCAGTCCATATTATATAGAAAGAATTTTTATACATATTTTTAAATTGATGGGGTGCAAGAAAATGGGGGAAAGTTCACTATCCAACTTGCTTTTGCTAATTTGATCAAGAAAATTAAACTCATGCTGAAAAAGCAAAAGGATTACTTTTCCTCAGAAGACATGAGAGTAATAAGTGGATTTAAAGAATTTCTTCAAGATCACTACAACTAATCTTCTTACTGGAAAAGTTTCCCACTACCTCGATGCCAACTTTGATAACTAAAATTTCATTATTCACTTCAAATTGCTGGGCTAGAGCAGTGGCTCAGCAGCATCACACTTGTCTGGCATGCATGAGGATCCAGGTTCGAATCCCAATACCACATATGCAACTAAGTGTTGGAACAACAAAAACTAGATGAAAATTAAATAAAATTGGTTCTCTGTCTCTCTCCCTCTATCTCCCTTTAAAAAAAAAAAACTTACTTGCTAAGACATCATTAAGTCTAAATTAGAAGCCTGGAAATATTTACTTTCCAGTGGAAGAAAAATCACTCCATTGAAAATTTGTAATGATTCAAAGACATTTTTGTACTTTCTCCATTAGTATCTGAAAAGAAATTAAAATACTCAAAGGATACACCAAACCAGCACAATCTGTCACTTTCAGATGGCAAGATACTCATCTGTGTTATACTATCTCAGGTAAAGCACAAGAAAATAAATGAAAGTCTGGTTCTAATACCAACTGTGAGATTTGAAGTAACTCCAAAGTAAAATCATTACCTTATGTGTAAAACAGGAATAATGATATGAACTCAAAAGAATGTTGCAAAGCTATACACAACACAATTCAATTTATCCAATACTTTCTTTTTTAAATATTTTTTAGTTGTAGATGAACAGAATTTATTTATTTATTTATATTTATGTGGTGGTAAGGATTAAACCCGGCACCACACATGCTAGGCAAGTACTCTACCACTGAGCCACAACCCAAGTGCATTCCTACACACTTGTACTAAGCACTTATCATTGGCCAAGCACTGAGGACTCAAAGTAAAAAAGCAGATACCATCTCAAGCCTGAAAAAGTCCACACTGCAAGAGGGCAGAAGATAATACTAGTAGCTGAAAGATAATATTATCACAAGTAGCAAAACAGACCCAGAATTATGGGAACAGAAAGGCATTGGAGAGGAAAAAAAAATGAATAAAAGTTTTGAAAGACAAGGCTGAAGCAGTTGCTCAGTGGTTAGGGCACTTGCCTGGTATGCGTGAGGACACGGGTTTGAACCCCAACACCACATACACAACTCAGTGAGCAACAAAAACCAGATTAAAAACTAAATAAAATTAGTTCTCTTTCTCTCTCCCTCTTTAAAAAAAAAAGTTTTGAAAGAGATTAATTATTAAAACAACAAAATAATTTGATATCTAGAGCAAAGAATATATGTTAGGAATAATGAGATGAAGCGAGAGGGATGTGTGGAAAAAATATTGATTTGTTCTAAACTATAATAATAATGGCATATATAAATATAAGCTATTACATCTCAATTAAGACCTTACTCATACCATATTATAATGACTTGTTTTTATGTTTGTTTCTGAACTAGACAGTGAGCTCAGAGGTAGACATGGTAGTGAGGCAGATCACACAATATTTAGCATTTTATCTGTCTCTTTCCTGTCTTAATAAGCAGGTTGTTTGTGAAATATTTTTGTAAATTTATGGCAATAGTTTTCACTGAAAAGAAACCAGAGGTAATTCTACTTTTCAGCACTCTTGTTTATTTTTGCCACTCTTTCAAGTTTGGGTCTACAGTATTACCTGCTCCCACTTTAACTTTAAAATCAGAAGACCCAAGAGTAGATTCAGGGTTTCTTTCTCAATTGTAGAGACCCAATGGACAAACTACTAATTTTTTCTGAGCTTTTTAACCCTATAAAATGTATTTATTACTACCTAATGTAGTAATATCTCATGAAGTTTGGATAAAGTTTAAACTAAGAGTCAAGTTAGACATGTATATACTTAGTTTATAAACTATAAAGGACTTTGTAAATTTAAGATATCCCAGAACATGAATTTTGAGTTCCTCTGCTGCACTTAAAGTTTAAAGAAAACAACCAACTCATGCCTCTCCTATAGCCATCCCTAATTCTCCCTAGTGAAATGAATAAAGATAACAAATGGGTGACAATTGTGCTCCAAGGTGTGCAAAGTTTCAGAGAGTTTAACAATATCAAGGCAATCTCCAGGTATCTTCACATGTTTATTACAAACAGGTCCTTATCAGGGATCTGTATTTAGCCTCAGTAAGTAAAGTATTTGTCTCTCCTTTGAGACATGAAGCACTGTAATAAAAACCAAGCTAAGAAAAGCAAAGAAGCCCTACAAGATGTTCAAAGTCTCAGAGAAATAAAACCATGATCATTAACAAAAATTTAAACTCAGAAAAAAGGAAGAAGTGAGAAATGTCAAACAGAGCAGCAAGAGCCTTACATAAGCATTCTAAGAACACAATAACTAAATAAATGTTTTTCCTGTATGTACACATCACCCTGTGGATTTCCCTCACACTTAATGACTCTACAATTAATCCAATTTTCAAAAGACAGACATTCTGAAATACTGAAGCATATTTTCAGCTTACTTTCTCTCAACAGGTCAGCACTTGAGTGTCTGAGATAGAAAATGCAATCTACTAACGTTGAAGAGATTTTCTGAACAGATTTTGATTCCCTCCATGACAGAGCCATTACCTTATACAGCTCTCTTTGCTCTGATTTTCTTGTACATGGACATTTCCACAATTCTTTTTTTACCATTGTGCATATTTCTACCCCTACTTTGCCTAGCTTAAATGTCTCTTCCTCAATGAAACATTTCTAGACTTCTGCAAGCAAAATTAAGCCAAAGCCAGATTACAACGCGAAAGCACATTACGCACAAACTCCTATCATTGTACTTACCACATTATATACCTAATCTCCCACTGAGTCAGTATCCAAACTGTAAAAGGTCCATGTCTTATTAAATGTCCTAATAATATCTTTATACCTAGAATGTAAAGTCTTGTGCCCATTCATTTATCCAATAAGTATTCAATAAGGACCTATTTGGTGAAAGGCAAAATTATGGCCAGGGAGGTACAAAGAACAAAATGTATTTTTAAAAAATCTATCTTAGTGAAGCTCATATTAGAATGGAGTAGATAGATAATTAAAAAGTCAAAATGTATCTATGGTATACAATGCAATGGAGAAAATTAGTGATATTTGTGGTATGTGAGGGGAAATATGGGAACTTGAGATGTTATAAGGTAATAAGGGAAGGCTTCACTAAGAAATTAACATTTCAGCACAGGCTTAAGGTACTGAGGATATGGGTTATGTGGATTTAAAGAAACAGCATTTCTGACACAGAAAATAGGTTCAAGAGGTCTAACTTAGGAATATGCTTGACATTTTGGAGGAAATAAAAAAAAAACTATTATATTAAGAGGTGATGAATAAGGAGAGAAAAGGTCAAAAAGGTAACAGAACAATCATGGAAGAGCACAATGGTCACTGTAAATCTTTTCGGGTTCTACTACAAATGAAATAGGAAGCCAACTAGGGTTTTAAGCAACAACAACAACAACAAATTCATGATCTGATTTTTGTTTTTAAAGTTGTACTCTAGGTCAGACATAGTGGCACACACCTATAATCCCAATTACTCAAGGAAGGCAGATAGAGGAGAATCACAAGTTGGAGGCCAGTCTGAGCAACTTAGCTAGATTCTGTCTCAAAATAAAATAAAAAGGAGTGGGGATGTAGTTCAGTGATAGAGCCCTTGCCTAGCAAGGTCCTGGGTTAAATCCCTAGTACCCAAAAAATAATAATTTTTTTTAAACTTCAGTGGCTGCATACAAAACAGAATACAGAGAAAGCAAGGATAGAAACTAGGAATACTAATGAGGCTGCAGGCAGCGGAGGCAGGGGAAAATAGTGCAAGAAATTCACTTCAGGCATGACACAGTAAGGAAGGCAACAAATGCTCTTACAAAGCTGGACAAAACTTTGAAAAATAAACATATGAGCACTGTGAAAATCAAGCAAGAGAATATAACAAACTGAGAAACATGTATTCATTAAAAAATATTAAAACAAAGAAAAACAGAATGAATCTGAGGTATTTTGCCCAGGTATGCTTCCAACCCCCAAAATTCTATTAGCACAGCAGTTCAACTAAAGCAGAAGAATCTGGGAAAACCAGCAGCTGCTGCTAAAATGGGTTCACTTAGCATGGAGCACTAGATAGGCAGATCAGCCAAGGGTTTAACAGAAAGATCAAAAGACAAAACAGTCAAATAGGGTGATGAGCATTTCACAAATCCTGGATGGAGCACAGGCTGGGTACACACTGAACAGAGACCAACCTAGTAGGCATAAAGTCATCTGCACATCAATGTTCTATAGTGTGTACACTTGTGCATAGAAAAGACATGAGATACTACAAAAGAAGTAAACGACAAGGAAGATTTTTAACACAACCATAAAATGAAATAATCTCTAGCCCACAAACAAATTCATCAACCATGGATAGAAACTGTATTAACTAAAAAGTGAGTTAATCAAACTTTGATTGACCAGGCAATGCAGACAAAAGAATGACTCTTAGGCCTTTAAACAAAAACACAGGGGGAAAAAAAAGAGACAAGATCTAAGTATTCCCACATTCACATTTTAAGGGCAAACAACGTTCATAAACAGCAATAATGATAACATTTTACAAGGGGCCAACGTCAGAATGCAGACTTGCTATTATACAAACTATACCATATTTTTTAAAGTACTAGACACGTAAATTATGATAAAGATCATTATGTTTTAAAAAGACAGATAATAGAAACTATAGCTCATTAACTAGATATTTAATTTAGCAAAGATTTAAAAGCAACAATCATAAATATATTCAAAGAACTAAAAGAAACCATGATTCACAACAATTCAATGAACACAAAACCTTAATTAAAAAAAGAAAAATTTTAAATGAGAAATATGGAAATATTTGAATTTAAAAGCATAATAAAAAAGTGAGGCATCCAGAAGATTTGAATTAATAGAGAAAGATTTTATGAAATTAAAAATAATTCATTCTGGGTGGGAGTCAGTATGTGAGTTCTCTCTCACTGTCCCTCTCACTTTAAAAAAAAAAAATCCTTCATTATGAATAATAGGGAAAAACTGAAAGAGAGAGAGGAGAAAAAAAAAAAAAAACATGGCCCAGAGATCTGTGGTACAAAATCAAGTGTATAAAAGTATCTGTGACAAGACAAACAAGAAAAGAGTAAAAAGTAACAAATACATATTTGAAGAAATAATGATGGCCAAAACTTCTTAAAATTACATACAAACCTAAGGACATCAACTAACTCTGAATGAGATAAATACAGAGATACACATATATGCACAACATCACAAACTATTCAAAGAAAAAAACCTAAAAGGTAGCAAAAGAAATGTGTCTCTTCACGTGTAAGGGAATATATAAGGTCAAATGTTGATTTATCAAAACAACAAAGGCCAGAAGGTAATGGGCTAACATATATAAAGCAGCAAAAGAAAATAAAATCATCAACCAAGTATTTGAAATCCAGCAAAATTATTTTTAAACATGAAGGTGAAGACAGAGAATTGATTGTTAGTAGGTGAATCTTGATAAAGGAAATAGTTAAGACTGAATGGAACAGATTCCAGACCATAACTCAAATCCAGAGAAAAAAATATAGAGTGCCAAACATGGTAAAAACAGATAAATACTAAAAATTCTTCATTAATTTTTATCCCATACTTCTCCTAACTTTCATAAAAGCCATTAGAATGTGTGTGCATGTGTATATATATACAAAATTATAACAATTTATGTGGGGTTTGAAAGAAAGGAATGTTAACGTATCTGATCATACCAACAAAAGGATGGAAGATCAAATAATTTATCAGAGGAAATTTTCTATGGTTAGCAGAATTAAATGATTACTATTCTGAAGTACAGTGTGATGAGTTAAGATGCATACTGTAATTCCCAGAAGAACTACTAAGAAAACACCAAAAAATATGGTTAAAAAAGAAATCAACAGAAGAAAGTAAATGGAAGAACAAAAATATTTACTTAACAAATGATGGCAACATAGAAGAAATTTTAAAAAGACATGAGATAAATAGATAACAAAAATCAAATTCCACATATAAATCCAGCATTGTAATTACATTAAACATGAATGCAATAAATAATGTACTCAAAAGGCAAAGAATAATAATTTCAAAAATAAGCAAGATCCAAGAATATTCTGTGTGTAAAAGAAAAATCATAGATTCAAAGACAAAAATACATCAGAAAAGAAAATCCTGAAAGAAGCCAAACGGGGAAAATATCTTACCTACAGAAAAACAAAAATAAAAATTACAGGATTTCTCATCAGAATCCATTCAAGCAAGAAACAAAAGGAGTGAAATATTTATAAAGTGTTAAAAGTAATAAAAAAAGATAAACCTAGAATTCTATATCCAGAAAATTGTTCTTCAAAATAAAAACTTTTTCAATTAAAACCAAAACACACACACATTAAAAAAAAACAAAAAGGCAATTTACTGCTGGCAGACTTAGCTTGCAAACATGTTCAGACAAAATCAAAGTTATTACAATCAAAAACCTCACTCTATACATAAAGCATCAGCAAATGAATAAATGAAAGTAAAATATATATCATTCTTATTCTTACTGTAAAAGATAATTAATAATAGAATAATAGACAATGAAATCCAATGCAAAAACTACAAGCTATGTGATTCCATTTATAGAAAATGTCCAGAAAATTCCATATTATGAAAACAGAAAGTAGATGAGTGGTCAACTGGGATTTGGGAATAGGATCAAAGCTGGACTGCAGATGTGTCGAAGAGACTACTCTGGTGTAAGGAAAATGTTCTAAAACTGAATTTTGGTTATGATCATCAAACTTTATACATTTACTAAAAATCATTTAAGTCTGCAATTACAGTACGTGAATTATATGGTGCATAAATTATATCTCAACAAAGTTAGTCCAAAACAAACAAAAGATAATGAGAGGCAGTAAAAAGTAAAGTGGAGTTTGGGAAATGCTTTACAGGATTTCTCATCAGAATCCATTCAAGCAAGAAACAAAAGGAGTGAAATATTTATAAAGTGTTAAAAGTAATAAAAAAAGATAAACCTAGAATTCTATATCCAGAAAATTGTTCTTCAAAATAAAAACTTTTTCAATTAAAACCAAAACACACACACATTAAAAAAAAACAAAAAGGCAATTTACTGCTGGCAGACTTAGCTTGCAAACATGTTCAGACAAAATGCTTTAGAAAGCATTAGATAGACAAGAACAAAAGAGAAATCAAAAGTCTTGAAAGTCATATCAATCCTGAACTATCTATCCTGCTTTTAATACTAAGTGAGGGAGAAGGAAAAAATAAAACACCACTTATTTAATCTACTGTCTGAGGTTTTTACTACAATGCCTAACATAAATCTAACTCTTATAGTATTTGCAAGAAAGAAAGAGACTAATGGAAAGAAAAAGAAGATAAAAAGAAGAAAGGACAGAAAAGAGGGATGAAGGAGAGAGGAAAGAAAGGAAAAAAGGAAGGAGACAGGGAGAGCAGGCAAAATTTAAAGAACACAAGAACCAGTTTAAAAAAAGAAAAGAAAAAAAAAGAAAAATTTTATGTGAGAGAATACCTTGCTTATCAGAACAATAAATGTAAACAGAATAAACACCTATTAGAAAAAAAATCAATTAAATTTGAACTGAAAATTCCCCTTTAAAGTGTTTCAATGAGAAAAGAACAGCTATAATTTTCCTTGTCATACCTACAATTATTTCAAGTCCAGTGCGTTGTCTCAAGAGAATTTTGATTCTTCAGATTAAAGAAATGGTTTTGGGGCTGGAGCTGTGGTTATAGTACTTGCCTGGCATGCACGGAGAACACAGGTTCAAACCCCAGCACCATGTACACAACGAAGTGCTGCAGTAACAAAAACCACTGTAAAACTAAATAAAATTGATTATCTCTCCCACTGTACCTCCCTCTCTTTGAAAAAAAAAAAAAAGAAAAAAGAAAAAGGAAAGAAATGGTTTTGGAAGTGAATTAAGTACATACAAAAGGACAGTGCTGACAAAAGGACAGCAAATATTATCAGTTTATTTTAAACAAATTTTAATAAAATAAATCCATAAGAAACTTGACTATGAATCTTAAAGACTTTATATTTCTTTCTTACCATATAAATGTTCAATTCTATTTTTTATGTTTCAAAGAAAGAATGTATTTCACTGTTTTCTCTAAGTTGTTCAGGATCAGAATACTTAAACTGAACTTTGTCCTGTCAAATAGTATCAACTACCAATTGTTTTAGCTAATGCAGCAATACTTAGCATGTTTTCAGGTTGACTAAGTTCTAAAAGATTTTTCATAATTTTTGAACTTTATACCTCTCCTAGGATATAGTCTTACCAAACAAAAGTTTGATTGTGCACAAGAAAAACTACTCAATATTGAACATCATTGACAAGACATCTAAATACACTAAGGTTAAAACTTAGCATTTAGGAAAATCCAAAGATATTCAAGGCACAAGAAGTTAATGTTTTTCCTAATTGTCTATAGAAATAAATCAGAAAAAAATACAAATGGTGTTAGATGGCCAATAAAGAACCACATAAATTAGTATGCTCCCTGAAGCAATCCACCAAAAATTACACCATTTCTTTGAACAGAGGTTCTAAATATATTATGCAAACAAGAATAATATGTTTGATTAATTAAATTTCTTGAAAGTAGTTTTAAAAAATGGGACCACAGGGCTGGAGCGGTGGCTTGGCAGTTGCCTTGCATGCGTGAGTATGCAAGTTCAAACCCCAGCACCACTTACACAACGAAGTAGCCGAAGAATGAACATCACATTAAAAACTAAATTAAAAAAAATTGCTTCTCTCTTTCTCTGTCTCTCACTGTCCCTCTCTTTAAAAAAAAAAAAAGAAAAAGAAAGGGACCACAGTGAAAAACCCAAAATGATGGATATTTGAGATGGGAATACATTAAAATTTAACTACCAAAAGGTGATCAAAAATCATTTCATGCCTTTTGCCAGAGTATAAGTCAAACTTCTTTTCTTTACAGAATTCTCCTTCAAAAAGAGTCGCTTCATATTAAAATTCTAATAAAGTTTCTTGTGTTATTTTATTTTGCATCAAAAAGTAAAATTAGGGAAAATTACACTAGCCTGAATTGACCTCAATCAATACTAGCTTTGGAAGTTTATAAAGCTTCCTGATTAAAAAAAAAAAAAAAAAAAAACCTAAGAGCAACAGAGGCGAACAAGGAGGAAATTCAACACAGGCTTAGTAGTTATTCTTGGGAAAATTATTTTGCAATACCAATACTTTGCAATGCTAGATACTGGTACAAAAAAGTAATGTTAAAAACAACTCATAATGTAGATATCATAAATAATGGATACTTTAAGACAAGGTATCATTTCATTTCAATGATGCTGTACCTCAAAAACTCAAGAATAAAGAATATGTACCTAAAAAAATTTTTGAAAAGATTCATAATATTTAAACAAAAAAATAGTATTTTAAAATATTATTTACACAACAAACGTGGACTGTACTTCTCCACCTCTCAACTTTAAATTGACCACATGACTTATTTGCCAATGATAAACAGGCAGAAGTGACAAAATGTACAGCCAAAAGCTCAAGCCTCTTAAGAATTTAAGAGGACCTCTGGAGACAGTGGCCATCACCAAAAAAAAAAAAAAAAACATGCCCTAGGTAGCCCCTTAATCCAAAGACAAAGATGAAAAACATGCCCTAGGTAGCCCCTTAATCCAAAGACAAAGATGAAAATCATGTGGAATGCAGCAACCAAGCTCACTGCACTTCTGCAATGAACACCAGAGGCTGCCTGTGCACATACAAGTAACTTCCCACCATGTTCTGGGATATTTCTTATGTAGCATTACTAAAAGGAGTTGTAGATTGTTTGTACAACAATGTTGAAACATCAACAATGTAAAATTAGCCCTCATTTTAAAGAATCAAAAGCCTTGATTTTCAAACTTATGACCAAAAGAGAAATAACATCATTAAGGTAAAAATATCATTGGAAAAAATCAGACACTTTCTTTAACTGTGTCCTATACTTATACACAACCATAATAACGCCATGCAAAAGACAAAGACTTTCAGAGTCCCAAACAATTTATATTTTATAATTCCAATACACACTTCACAAATAAAAAGGGGTGAGAGGGACACAAAATAATAACGCCAAATCCTTCAAAATGCAAAAATTCATTCAAACTTCAAACGTAAATGTTGTTTCCATTTGCTTAACATCTAAATAGGTAGTTTGCAAATCTACCTAAAAGGAAGAAAGAGATCCATGTCACCCAATTTAAAAGCACAAAGAAAACCCTTAGAATACTGTTTTAAATGAATGATTTAAGTAAACTGAAGATGACCTGAAGATGATTTAAAAATACAATCTCCAAACACATTTTTGTAAGTCAACTAACATAAAATTTTTTTTCATCCTAAGCAAATACACAGATTACAGTACACCTACTGTAATCTTTAGGTCACTTTAGGTCACCTAGGTTGGGCTGATTAATCAAACATGTATCTTTATTCTCAACTTTATCTTAACTAAAATTAAAAGGAAAGCACATTCTTATAAGGCCCCTATTATTTTAGCTACTAAAATGAAACACAATGGAACATCAGGAAAACGTAACTTTTTCCCTGTCTTCAAAACAACAGTGTTCTTGCAGTTTTCATTTTCATTGAGAAATTTATTATTGAACAACCATACACAATTTTAACAAAATAATATAAAATGTGTATAGATATTAGAATTACCCCCAGGAGTGCTCCCCCAATTACTCACCCTTATCCCTCCCTTCCCCTTCCCACAATATGTCTAAAAAAGTATTATGTATTATGTATTATATACTATTATTACACCTTATAATAGACCACCTTTCTCACTGGCCAGGGTCTAGATCCAGCCTCCACAGATGAGTGGAGACATTCAACCCTTGGTTCTCTGGGTTATGCTGATTTAACTCAGCATAATTTCTTCCATAGCCATCCATTTACCTTCAAAGGCTGCAATATCATTGTTTCTAAATGCTGAGTAAAATTCCATGGTGTATATGTACCACAGTTTTTGGATCCATTCATCCAGTGAGGGACATCTCGGTTGTTTCCATAGTCTAGCAATAGTAAATTGAGCTGCTATGAACATAGATACTGCTGTGTCACTACAATGTGCTGATTCTAAATCCCCTGGAAAGATACCCAGGAGTGGAATAGCAGGGTTGTATATATGGTGGGCTCATCCCCAGTTTTTTGAGGATTCTCCGCACTGCTTTCCAGAGGGGCTGTACCAGTCTGCAGTTCCACCAACAGTGTCTTAGTGTGCCTATCTCTCCACATCCCCTCCAGCATCTATTATTGTTTATTTTCTTCGTTTTTGCCATTCTGACTGGCATGAGGTGATATCCTAATGTAGTTTTCATTTGCATTTCTCTGATTACTAGTGATTTTGAGCACTTTCTCATGTATTCATTGGCTTGATCAATGTCCTCTGTTGAGAAGTTTCTATTTAGCTCTT
>PVKS010024478.1:0-31039 GCA_004027875.1 Aplodontia rufa
TCTCATAGTCCTGGAGGTCATGAGAATGAAATAAATGCCACTGGGCTAAAGTCAAAGTGTTGGAGAGTTGAGTTCCCTCCAGAGGCTCTGGGGAGAATCGGATTCTGGGCCTCTTCCATCTTCTACAGACCATCTGCACCCCTTGGTCCCTTCCTTGATTTACAAAGCTGGTGACTGGATCTCTCTGACTTCTGTCCCCATCGTCACGTCTCCTCTGACTCTTCTGCCTCCCTATTGCATCTTCCCTTCTCATTGCTCTGGGCCATGTGGATGGTCCAGAATCTTCCATGTTAAGATTCTTCTTGTTTAGAGAGAACAAGAGAGAAAGAGAGAGTTAATTTTATTTATTTTTTTCATTTGATTTTTGTTTTTCCCACACTTAGTTGCACATGTGGTGCTGGGGTTTGAACCTGGGTCCTCATGCATGCCAGGCAAGCACTCCAACCTCTGAGCCACTGCTCCTACCCAAGATTCTTATTCTTAACATATGGAAAACCTATCTGGTGATTGAGACATGGATCTTTGGGGACTGACATTCTGCTTACCACATATATTTGACCTAACGCTGTATGTACATTTTTGTTTGGTAAAAATGAAAAAACTCCCTTTTTTTTTCTTGGTGGTGCTAGGGATTGCACCCAGTGGCACTTTACCACGGAGTTAACTTCATGGGTCCTTTATAATTTTAAATTTGACGCAGGGTCTTGCTAAGTTGCCAAGACAGATCTCAACTTGGGATCCTCCTGCCTCTGCCTCCAGAGTCACTTGCCCACTGCAACCAGCTACAATTCACTTTTTTTTTTTTTTTTAAAAAGACAGAGGGACAGTGAGAGAGAGAGGGAGCGAGAGAGAAAGACAGAGAGGGAGAGAATCAATTTTTATTTAGTTTTTTGTTTAGTTTCATTGCTCCAACACTTTGTTGTATAAGTGGCTCTGGGGTTTGAACCCATGTCCCTGCTCATGCAAGGCAAGTGCCATAACCGCTGAGCCACCGCTCCAGCCCCTACAATTCACTTTTACATTGATGGTTCCCTTCATATGTCTTTATGCTCTCTTAATTGCCTTTTCAACGGGCAGTTTGCCTGTAATTAAATAGATAATATATATAAAGCACATTTCTTTACAATTCCAAACTGTTATTCTCAAATACCTAGAACTGTACCTGGCACTTGTGAATCACTCAGGTATTTGTTTAATGAAAGAATGAATGTTCAATTAGTTGTCAGTTACTTCTGTAAACATCTGACTCTCTTTGGTCCCCACACTTAGATGTGTGCTGTTCATTTCTAGCTGCTAATGAGAGCAGACTCACACCTTGGTTATGATCTACTTTCTGAGTACAGGAAACTACCCTTAGCAAGAGACATCACCCTCTAAAAGCATTCTAATGCTCTGATTACTGAAAATATTAGAATATAATGATAGTTTTATTGTACCAAGTAAGGTGATTCTGTTATTCAGAACTCACTCAAATTCCTCTAGCCTTTTTTCAACTTACAATAAGCCATCCGTTTAGTTAATCAAACCCCCCAAAAAAGAAACAAAACCACAGAGAATGCACTCACCTGCCACTTTCCTTTGTGATCTGCAGACTCTTTGACACCCGGTACAGCATTCGGGAGAATGGTCAGCTGCTCACCATCCTGAGCGTGGAAGACAGCGACGATGGCATTTACTGCTGCGTGGCCAACAACGGTGTGGGAGGAGCTGCGGAGAGCTGTGGAGCCCTGCAAGTGAAGATGAGTGAGTGGGAAAGAGAATTGATTTTAAAGTCAACTTGGTACGATTAGAAACAGCCAGTGAACAGGCCCGGAGTTTCCAGAGTGAGCCAAGTTCAAGTTCAAAGCACAAGTTCAGGCCGGTTAATTCCATGCCTCTTACTCCTGCTGGCCAACCACCCCGCTGAGGCCTTCCTCTTAGTTCTCCATCCACACTGTTCTCTCAGTCATGCAGATCTTTCTTTCCTCCACCACCCTGAATTCTTTCACTGGGAACTTCCCTCCAAAACATTTGCTGTGCCTTCGAAGTATGGCTCTGCTCCGTTACAACTGAACACCCTTTTTATCTCTAACCTTTGCCTTATTTCAAACTTGTTTTTCTTCTGAGCCACTTTCTGCTTAAACAGAGGATGTTCAATTTTCCCTATTTATAGGGCTAGCGAGTACACAAAGCTGATCTCCTAGCCTCATTGCTTCTTTTAAGCCATATTACTTCCTGCCTGTACAAATGTGTCCTTACAGGAGGGCTTATGCCATTCTGACCTTTGTCTACTCTGACTCTATTCATCTTGCCATCAACTCTAGACACCCTCCCCCATACTCCTGCCATCACCCTAAAGGCTTTTAACAGCCATGAAATAGAACAATAAACACTTCATCTTCACAATCTCTTGACCTTCACAAACCCAGTGATGTTTTTTATTTTAGTTAAGAAATTTAGTTGTTGTACAATCAAAAATGCTTCCAATGAAACAATATGATACGTATATATTCTGAAAATTAGATTGACCCCCTAGAGCGCACCCTAAAAGCCAGTGATGTTTGTCTTAACTCTTTCTCAGCCTGCCCCATCAATGAGCCACTGCAAATGGCCTGCATTTAATATCTCAAGCTCTAGCCTGTCACTCTCTGATCCTGAGCACTTCCTCATCTGGTTTCATTGGATTGAGGATAAGTTTCCGGCATTCGTGACCTGCTTCCCAAGGAGAGGCACAAACTGCGTCTCTTTCTCTCCCTCTCTCTCTCTCTTCCTGAGAGTGTCTATGTCTCTTCCATTCACTTACTTCCAACGTACACCATCACCCACGCATTCTGCTGCCCCTGTCTTCGCTGTCTACTTTAGCCCCTGAGTCCTCTGTTCTCCTTTCCGTTGACCCCCATTGACATTTTCTTTTTTTTATGGAAAATTCTCTTTATAAATAAATTTTCTCCTGTTTATACTTTTCAGTAGTCTAGTTTAAAAATACAATGGAAATAAATTAATAAAAAATTATGAAAGAGCAACTTATGTTTTCCCCCCTCAATTTTAACAGCCTTAACATATGGATTTTTAGGTTAAAATGGTGACATAATTTTATATACCACTGAAAAAGAATATTTTAATACTAAGATTATGAAGAATATTTCTAATGAGAACTTTTAGCTAATATGCTGCATTTAAATTTTTTTTTATTTTTGAACAACCTTACAAAATTTTAACAAAATAATATAAAATGTGTAAATATCATTGACATTTTTTTTAAGATAGTAGGACAGTGAAAGAGAGAGACAGACAAACAGAATCAATTTTTATTGAGTTTTTTTACATGGGTTTCATTGCTCTGACACTTATTGTGTACGTGATTGCTGGGGTTTGAACCCGCGTACTTGTGTATGCTGGGCAAACACCGTAATCACCGAGCCACCACTCCAGCACACCCATTGACATTTTTTTTTCTCCCATACTTAGTTTTTGGGTTTTTTTTTTTTTTTTTTTTTTTTTTTTTTTTTTTTTTTTTTTTTTTTTTTTTTTTTACTGCCTGGTGCTGTACCATCCAACCCTCCCAACTCAGCCCTCTCAAATCTGTGACCTCCTGTGCTGCACAACTCCACTGCTTGCAAACTGTCCAACCTTGTGAGAATTCAATCTTGATCTTCTCTGACACCATGCTACTAACAGGAAAATCATACAAACACAGACTGCCACCATACAAACTGGTGCATCTACCTGGGTCCCTTATTTATAAGCGTCCTGTGTTGCTTTTCATCACAAATTCTCTTTTGTTATTGTTTTGCTGGAGGAAATCCATAGATACTTTTTCAGAGTGTGAGCCTGTAAGATTTTCTGAATCCTCGCATAGCTGAAAATCACTTTGGCCTCACTCTTGATGATAATTATTGCTGGGTGTGGAGTTGGCTTCTAGTAGACTGTTATTTACGGTCACGTGGCACCTCTGTTGTGGATGAAAAGTCTTCTTCTAAATCTGATGTTTATCTTTCTTTAAAAACATGAGGTTTTTTTATTTCTAGAATTCTCAAAATTTGCAAATAGAAACAAAGATCTTTGGTTTTTGTTTTCTTATTTCAACTCAGTCTTAGAGGGTACTTTTTGATCTGATGATCAAAGTTTTTCAAAATGAGGTACGGTTTCCCTATTGCTTCTCTTTCTTTTGATTCTTCCTTTTCTCTTATTCACAAAATCATAAAAACACCAGATCTTTCTTCCAATTATTTATGACTTTTAATCTTTACCTTGTATTCTCTACATCTCTTGATAGTCTCTCCTCTTGTTATTTCTTTAACTTTTCCTTCCATATCATGAATTTTGTCTTTGTCTTTGATATAATCATACTATTATTCTGACCTTCTATTTGTTTTCTTGATCTTAAAAAAAAATTTTTTTTTTAATTTCTAGGGGCTGGAGTGGTGGCTTAGCAGTTACAGTGCTTGCCTGGCATGCGTGAGGATGTGGGTTCAAACTCCAACACCACATACACAACTAAATGTCTGGGAAACAAAGCCCAGAAAAAATAAATGAAATTGATTTTTTTTCCTCTCTCTCTCTTTATCAAAATGTCTAAGAGGGCTGGAGCACTTGTTCAGTGGTTAGAGCACTTGCCTGGCATGCACAAGGACCTGGGTTCAAACCCCAGCATCACATACACAACTAAGTGCCAGAGAAATAGAGGCCAGACGAAAAAAGAAATGAAATTGATTTTTTCTTTCTCTCTCTCTCTTTAAAATTTTTTTTCTAAGAATTGCTTTTTCTCTGATTGTCCTTTTTTTATAGCAAGCTCTATTTGCACAATGTGACATCCACAGAGGCTTATCTAAGGATGTCATTCATGCATTGCTTAAAAATTAACATTTTTTTTTTGCTTTTCTTTATTTTTGTTTCCACTAATATAAATTTTGACTTTAGATTGGTTCCTGTTGGGGTTGGGGATTTAGCTCAGTGGCACAGCGCTTGCCCAGCCCCCTAGGCCCCAAGTTAAGTCCTCAGCCCTGCAAAAAAAAAACAAAACAAAAAAACAAAAAAACAAAAACAAGTAAGATTGGTTCCTGTCTTTTATGTTTATGCTTGTTCTCAACTGTGTGTTTGTTGCTCCTCTATGGTTGGATCTTAATTATGATGGAGTCCTGGATTAATCAGAACAGGAAGCTGGTAGAGGAAGTGGGCTTTGGGGATGGGCTGATTCAGTACTCATATGAGGAAGTAGACGCAGATGTGCCCTCAAGGAGACATTTTTTAGCATGTAGAGAAAAAAACTTCAGGAGAATAAGTAGGGTATTCTCATGTGCAAAACAATGGAGGCTTGAATTCGAAGACGATGCATATTATTTAACTACCTTTTGGTGCTACCTTTCTCTTGAATTCTTCCACTTATCTCTCTAGCACTACTGCTCCTGATCATGGTTCTATACTAAATCCTCTTATTTTCTTTTCTTTTTCCTCCTCTCTTCAGGGGAACTCACACATTCATGTGGTCACATACTAACGTGGCCATCCGAACTGTTAAATTTTTGGAATTCTTTCTCATTACTTTCAAAAAGCTGGTTCTTGAGGCCCTCAAGTTCTCCTTACCCCCAATCACTATTCCAGCTATCCTAGGCCCTCCCCAGGGCACCCCTCTTCAAACTTCCTGACACACAGGATTCTTGCAGCATCCTGCTTCAACAAGATGGACAGCTCTGATTGGTCAGTACTTGTGGCTGTGCCTTGAACCATGTGGTCATAACCTGGGGATCCATGTCTCCACACCGTACTCTAACTATTCCTAGTCTACATTTTGTACCCACCAGGGTTCTCCTCGCTTCCCACCCCACAGATGACCAAGTCATTAGTTTCACTGAGAAGATGGATAACCCCCTCATTGACAGTCATAGAAATATCAACTTCTAAACTGAGCTTCTCCCAGCAACTATATGACAATACAAGTCACCATCGAGGTGCCTGGCCAGAATCTACAACCAGGCCTTTTGTATTATTGGTTAGAAACAGAGTTGTAGGCTATAGATAGATAGCATAGTGACCAATTTTTTTATCTTTCTATAGAATATTTTAAAACCTGTCATATTTTTGCCACAGTGTAGAACTATACAAACTCTGGTCATAAATGCCTAGATTAAAACCCAATAGGTCATACAATCTTTTTGCAGATACTGCCTACAACCACCACTAAATCCCCCACTGTTCTCTAATACAGTGAAGTGGAAAGGAAAAAGAGAAGTCCTTATTTTATGATCTCCTCTATTGAAGTGACAAATTGGTTATGGCACATGATCTGAATTAAATGAAATATCTTCACATCCCAGTGCTCTCTCCTGAAAAGATATCCCTCTGTTCTGGATGTATAATATATTACCAAGGATATAATGTAATTATAAGTACTTAAATAACTGCCATTTGAATTTACCAGTTCTTCTGTATACTAGATTTAATGACTCTTTCCTTTGAATGCTTCATATTAGAGAATAAAAATTAATTGGCATTGACTATTTCTTCTAAAACTTTAAGTATTCAATAAAATAGCAAATTACATAAGTCTGATGCACAGAATTGAGCTCCCAAAAATCATGTGACAATTTTTTTGTTTTCTAATGTTATAGCATCTGGCTTAGTTAATAGAGGACTAAAGTATCTCATTATTAAACTTCAAATGTAATAGTCAAATTAACATGGCATCTAAAGGAAAGGTGAATCATAATTCAAAGATGTACAGAACATAGTGTTGTTGATTTTCCAACTGTTTTTATGACTGTTGTTACAAATTAATAGCAAATTGTTATGGTGACAGCTTATGTTTATCAATTATTTACTACCTTACAAAGTAAAGATTACTATGGAAACTTCAGACCCCTAATGTGGTTCATAAATTAGTGTTCTTTGAAAAAAAATTTTTAGTAAAATAGAAATAACTGAAACTTTTAAAATTAATTTATTTTTGATATCCACTAAATCATCTTTAGCATTTGATGAATTTTATAATGCAATATGCCTAAGATAATCCTTGAAATGAATATTTAGAGTTTAATATTGATAATTTTACTATTATAAATGTGTAGTATTTAGAATTAAATAAAAAGTTAAAATTCTAAGCTCAATACAGTTATGTTGCCTTTTTAATCTTGAGTATTATTTCCCTGCAGAACCTAAAATAACTCGTCCTCCCATAAATGTTAAAATTATCGAGGGACTAAAAGCGGTTCTGCCCTGTACGACAATGGGCAACCCCAAGCCTTCAGTGTCGTGGATAAAGGGGGACAGTGCTCTCAGGGTAAGTGATGACTGTGTGTATAGAAAACATTTTAAAATACAACAATCCTTTCAACACTCAGTTGCATGCTCATAGACTCCTACTATAAAAATGTTTCCATATACATGTTAACCAAACTTAAATGTCTCTGTTCCTATTTACGCAAACTGTAGGACATTCCAGTTGGGACTGGCTAGGGAAAAAAGAAGGATGGAAACCAGCAATGTTAGGGATGGAAAAAGAAACAAAGCCAAAACAAAGCTATAGTTGTCTTGATTGGTATGTTGGTTGGTTGAATCATTTATTTATTTATTTTTTTAACATTGAATCATTGAGACTTAGAGGATAAATTTAAAAATTAGAGAATAAATTAGAGAAAACAATATTATGGCATTTGCATTATGCTGAGTGAAGTATCCCAAACTCAGAGACTCAAGGGCCGAATGCCTTTTCTCATTTGTGGAAGCTAGAATACAACTGGATACAGTATGATAGATGGCTAAGCTAATAATAACCTCAACATGGATGAAGTTTTACATGAACAGGGGGAACCTGGCCTAGGAGGCTCAGAGATGTAGGGAGGGAGGCAAGGAGGAGGGAGGGTTTAGGAAGGATATCAAGGAGACTGGAGGGAGGGAGTATAGGGGAATCAACTCAGAGGGAAACCTCCAGCCTCCATGAGAAGTCCATTTAACACAGGGGTTCAATTGGGGGAAACATGGAACCATGGGGAACCCAAGGGGGGACACCAGTGAATGGCATCAGCCTTGGCTTGCTCTGTCATTATACATTTGTTCTTGATTGTATGACAATGATTCCCTCCTAAATGTAAGACTATTTTTAACAAATAAACAAACAACCAAACAAACAACAACAACAAAAAAAAACCAATGAATCATTGAGACTTAGAGGATAAATTTTTTAAAAAATGAAACTAAAACCCAAGCTTTAGAATTGATGGTTTCCGCAAAGAGGGAGAGAAAAGAAGTTTGGAAGAAAGGAAATGAGTACACTGGAGAGAAGTGGGACCAAGATGACTTGAGATCAGCAAACGAATGCCCTGACAAATACCTCCTCAGCCACGAAGAGTAGTGAAGTTAAAGATGACTCACTCATGTGCTGATCTGTGCGGCTTTTGTATCTCAGCCCCACATTTATTAACAAGTTATAGAGCATCCTGTCTGTCCCTTCCCATCTTCATATCATCTCCACCCAAGATCACAGGCTATATTTGCATCTTACCATGCCAGCACATTCCACAGGAAACACACAGGAGTCTGCATGCATCACTTAATTGAAACAAACTATAAAATTGATATACTTCATTTTATTAAGGTAAAAAAAATCCACATTTTAATGACAGTATACATAATCCTCTTACTTTCCTTTTATAAATCATGGTGCATTTCCTACAGTGCAAAACAAGACTGGCTATATATATATTATATATATGTTACTGAACTCAAGTGCAAAGAGAGAAAATAAATAATATTTCAACTCCAAAGAGTAATTTTCATATTATTTGTGGAATTCTCCAATATTTCAAAGGATATATAGTATCCTAAGGATATCACATAGGGTGTATATAGTAAGTTAAAGACAATGCTTTTATTTTATTTTTTTGATGTTGCAGATTAAACCCAGGGTCCTGAGCATGCTGAACACATACTCTACCACTTAGTTACAGTCCCAACCCATAAAAGTAATGCTGGTCAACAAACATTCTGAGTTATGACTTTCAGGGAGTCAAGGGAGGCCTCGTTTTCTCATGAGATGAAAGAAAATGAAATCAGTGTCTTACGGAATCCTTGCAAAGGATAATTTAAGTCAACTTGTGCTACCTCATTCAATATCATGTGTTATACATAAGACATGCCCAGTGAAGGCTGATACTTTTGATGCATAGTGATAATGATGGCAATGAGATAAGCAAATGTGTCCTTGATCATGGACATTTTCTAACTCATTTTCCTCTCTCTGGCAGGAAAATTCCCGTGTGGCAGTTCTTGAATCTGGGAGTTTAAGGATTCATAATGTGCAGAAGGAAGATGCAGGACAGTATCGATGCGTGGCAAAAAACAGCCTTGGGACCGCATATTCCAAACTGGTGAAGCTGGAAGTTGAGGGTAAGAAGCTGCAAGCCTTGTGTTCACAGTGTCGCCAGGGGATCTCAGGTTTTCCTGGAAAGGCTGTCCTTTAGCTTGAGAGAAAAGAGACAGATGTAGGTAATCCTGTTCCCTCAGCTACTCTAAATATTAACCAGAGGTCAAGATTATGAGAACAGAAAGGTGAAAGAAGGAAATCCTTCACTTGCATAAAAAGCCACATTCTCCCAGTCACAGTGGCACGTACCTGTAATCCCAGCAACTCAGGAGGCTGAGACAGGAGAATCACAAGTTTGAGGCCAGGCTCATCAACTTAGTGAGGCCCTAAACAGCTTAGTGAGACACTGTCTCAAAATAAAAAATAAAGCTCGGTGGTAAAGCACCCCTAGGTTCAATCCCTAGTATAAAATGAAACAAAACCCTATGGTCTCTGATAATTTTAAGTACTACTGACTAAATTCAGTATCATACTTAAACAACAAGATAGTATTTTTTAAATTATTGATCAGTTTGAACAAAACAGTTTTGTCTTTTCTCAGCCTAAAGAATGACTTTTAAAAAGATATAAAGAAGAAAATAGCTATTTTTTTTTCAGATTGTACTCTGTCACAAAGGGATGAGAAAAATAAAGTATGACTCAAAAGCAGATAACCAAAAATGACCCGAGGTCTGTGGATTATGAAATATGCTGTCAACAGAGTGAGGTGTTGTCAAAATATTTCTGATTAATTAATTCAGTAACTCACTGTGAAAAGGACTTCACTAAGAAATCAGAATCCAAATGGGCCTTAGTGCTGCCTTCCCTTGTGCATTGGATTCTCAACCTCAAATTGTATCACATTTTGATTAAAAGTAGGAATTACCAGCAACCTGTGCTATGTGAGTGACTGTGTGAACCCTTCCTAGCTATTAGAAGCCACAGATTCAGCATCTCTGGCTCTCAATTTTCTCATCAGTGAAGTGATGTTTGTTATTATTATTGTTTTAAAAGAGAGAAGGACACTGAGAAATAGATAGATCGAGAGAGGGGGGGATCAATTTTATTTAATTTTTCACATGGCTCTTATTGCTCTAACACTTAGTTATGTACATGGGTGCTGGGGTTTGAACCCGTATACTTGAGCATGCCAGGCAAGATCCATAACCGCTGAGCCACAGCTCCAGCCCCGTGTTTGTTGTTTTTAGTGAAATCAAGTATTAGCTGTACTTAGCAGAGCATCTGTGCACCCAGTATTAGCTGTAGGAATCACCATCTATGTGTCTGCTTTTCTCTTACCCAGTTGATAAAACATTGGACTTCCTCCCATACTAACTCAAATGAGAGTGTAATCGGGAAAGACTTCAAGGTTTCCTGTTTTCTTTGATTCCATCTGACTTTCCTTTGGCCAAAATCCATCCCTGCTGACACCTTCTTCTCACTTACGCAGTTCCTACTTGCTCTTTTAAAGTCGTTTTTGTTTGCTGAATGGACCTGTGCCCTTCCTCCAACAGCTTTAATGACCTCATTTCCTACATTTGCCTCTAACTGAGGCAACGTTTTCATTATGTCATCGCACTGATTGCTCATAAAATGTCCTTTAACTCGTCATAGGGGAGAATGAAGTTGGTAAGTACTAGTGGCTGTCAGAACATACAAAGGCACATTTTCAGCATAGTGACAAATTTAATGTCTTACGGATTATAAAACACTAGTACGCAATAATTGATGTGATTATTTTCAGTGAATGCTAAATTTAATATAAGCATATTCAGATACGTTGATTATGTACCTGGGTTCAGTTTCTCCATAACTTCTATGGAATGATGCAGAATTATTTCTATCCATTGGTGTGAAATGCCACAGAGAGCTTCCCTCATCAAGATATCAAATATAAGCCCTTGGCTTTATAAGACACAGTGCTAATAATTGAGGTCATTATATTTTAGGTATTTAGAAAAAATGTTTTAACTTTGGCCTAGAGAGAGTATCCACCCATCTTAATTGGTTGGAATTCAATTACTCAGGTCTTGCTTTGCTGCGTTTTAAATTATGCCTTATCAGTAAAATGGAATTTTGCATTCTTCCTTCCTAACATTTAAATGACAATGGCTTCCTAACATTTAAATGCTTAGTGCTTCAACAGTTAATATATGCTAGAGATTTTATTAAAACTTGCCGGTACTGCCAGGCATGGTGGCTCGCACCTGTAACCCTGGTGACTCTGAAGGCTGAGGCAGAAGAGTTGCACTTTCAATACCAGCCTCAGCAACTTAGCTAGATCCTGTCTCAAAATAAAAAAATAAATAAAAATAAACATGAAAGGACTGGGAATGTAGCTCAGTACTAAAGTGACCCTGAGTCCAATTCCCATTACCAAAAAAAACAGAAAGAAAGAAAACTTGCTAGTACTGAAAGCTCATAATACTGAAAGTTCCTCTAAGAGTAAGATAATTATTTTAGCTCACTTGTCTATTTCCACCCTCTCTAGTCCTTATTAAAATAGCCAAAATGTGTGACATGCCTAATAAACATTTAATAAATGGCATCTACTCTTATTATAATTACTATTAAAGCATAACAATTGCAGCAATTCCATTTGAACTCTGGGAGCTCTGAACGTTTCACTTCCGCTTAAGGAAAGAGTTGACAGTCCTACGAGATAGACTGCAGACATGACCTGCTTAGAGGAAGGGCCAACTCACAATAGGTGAGAAAGCACTAGAGAAATGACTGGAAGAAGCCCAGAAGTACTTGTAAACGTCTGCTCGCTTGGTGGCAGTGAGGGTCAAAGGTGAGGCTGAGCCACGATGAGTCAGGACACCTGAACATACACATGTATCATGTCATAACTCTGCAAATTAGCTAGGCGATGGTTGTTCTGAATCAACTTTGTAATGCGTTGGATGCTGTGCTGCGCGTATTGCAGATGGGCATGCCAGGGGCAGATAGGGCTTTGCCACTGTGAGCTTCTCAGGATGAACACGCCAGGCATGCTAGCACTCTGTACCCGGTGTGTCATAACAAACAGGAAGGAAACACCCTCCCAGGGGGGAAGGAAAGCTCCCTTTGTAGATGGCTTCCGGATGACTGGGACGGCAATATAAAGATATCCTACCCTCTGTCTCACATCAAAAAGACTCCAACTGCAGCATGCCAAGGATAACCAAAGAGACGACTAACATTTTAAGACATGCCATAGATGCTAAATGCTTTCCACCGATTATCTCATTTAATCATCGCTAATAGTCTGCGGCAAAGATCTTCTGTTGTGTCATTCTAGGAAAATGGGGACTGGAAAGGATAGCAAATTTACACAGTGCCATAAAGAGAGTAGAGTCTAAGAAACCAACACGAAATGCTGTCTCTCCTACTAACGGCCCCTGTGTGACACTGTCAAGACTAGTGTCAGAATGGAAGAGAGGCACAAAGCTAGAATTCTGTAAATGGAGGACAGGGAGGGAGCAGGGGGAGGATGAGAGAGAGAGAAGACAAGCCTTTGATAAATTTAGCAGAGAAAGAGAAGTCAGAAAAAGGGAGGAGTTGTTTCAAAGAATATCGAAAATGTTAGAGAGTGAAGGAGAAGGGAAATTTGAACACCCAGGCAGAAGGTCATGTGTGCTTGAGCCTGCACAGGCTGTGCTCAGGGACCGGGTGGAATGATCAACTTTGCACAGAGGGTGACTACATGTCTTGGTTTTCCCGGAACAGTTCTGATTACACCTGTTGTCCTGGAATAATTATTAATAGAGTGGCTCCTGCACTTCCTGAAGTATCCAGGCTTCCACAATAAATTATATGGAAAGGAAGAGAATGTTCTTCCTTGTAATAGGAAGGAAGGATAAAGGGGACATTTTCCAGTATGAATCAGTTCCTAAGCTAGGTGAACGGAAAGTGAGAAAACTCTGGTCTCGTGGTCTCCATTTCCTGGAGGAAGTAGGCAGTAAAATTATCCTCTGAAAAGGCTTTTGTAAGGGGGCCAGAGGGGTGGACTTAGGAGAGTGAAAAGGTTTTAAAATAGCTGCAGGAGGGAAGAGATGACTCACAAGGGAAACCAAGATTGCAGAGCAGGACGGTTTTCATAGAGACCAGGGCAAGGCCCTGAATGTGGAGTGCTGTCAATCCACACAGCGCTGGTTCCCCGCCCAGTGTGACTCTGCTCTACTGGTCAAAGTTCAGAGACAGTAGAAAGTTACATTTAAGGGAAGAACATTACTGCTGGAGTTTTTCCATAAAGGAAAATAGGGCAAAGGAGAATATTGCAAAAAAGATTGAAGTGATGAATCATAGAATCTTTATTATACCAAATATGCCTAGCATTTAATATCCAAAAGCCAGATGTACCAGAATTAAAGACTAGAGTTCCTATAACATGACAGACAACATAATATGAAGGTCTTCCTACTACGAACACCTAGAAAGGCTGAGATAGCTGTATCACCCTCAGGAATAAAAATGTGAATCTTCCACAAATGAGAGAAAACATTTGTCCCTTAAGTCTCTGAGTTTGGAATACTTCACTTAGCAAAATTTTTTCCATCTCCATCCCTTTGGCTGTAGATGCCCTAATATCATTTTCTCTAATAGCCAAGTAGTACTCCATTGTATATATGTACCAAAGTTTTTGGATCCACTCATCAAGTGAGGGGCATCTGGGTTGGTTTCATAATTTAGCTGTAGTAAATTGAGCTGCTATGAACATTAATGAAGCTGTATCTCTATAGTAAGCCAATTCTAGCTCTTTTGGGAACTAACAATTACGTCAACATGTATGAATTTTTACACAATCATGGAGAACCTTGCCTAGGTTCCTGGGGGATGTAGGGAGGGACCAGGGAGGGAGGAAGGGAAAAGGAAGGACATCAAGGAGACCAGAGGGAGGTAGTATAGGGGAATCTAATCTGAGGAGAACGTCCAACTTGCAGGAGAAGTCCAAGTAACTTGGGGCTTATGTAGAGTGAAACATGGAACCATGGGGAACCCAAAGTGGGGAAACCATGGTCTGGCACCAGTATTGGCTTGCTCTGTCATTACACTTTTGTTCTTGATTGTTTGATGATGAACCCCTCCTAATTGTAAGACCATGTTTATCGAATAAAATTTTTTTAAAAAAATGTTAATCTTCAACAGCCAGAAGTGAATAAGAATTAAACAAGTAGAACAGTAAGTTCATGAGATGCTGGGAGAGATGCCAGTAACCTAAGGGATTGTTTAAAAGATGGGCAAAGGAGCAGGAGACAAGGCCTCAGACCTGTGTAGAGTGCAGGCTGGAACTGAGACCCTTTAGTGAGCTGAGAACCACAGAAGCAGAAAGAAAGGTGAGAGAAATTCCATCAATGGGCACGAAGAGGCAGCACAAACACTTGTGCTTTTTCTTGAACTCTAACTGTAAGGGAGGAAAAAATAGTTCTTCCAATGAAAAATGTTGAACACTTAGGACACATAGATTTGATGGAATCCTAACTGGAGAAACTAATAAAATTGTTTCTAGGCCAAATTAATAAAAGAAAAGAAAACTCTAAAAGAAGTACCTTACCCCGGTGACCTAGGAGTTTTACATATAAAGTCTCACTAAAAATGAGCTCACGATGCAAAACTATAGCATCTACAAGAAGCAACCTACCTAGAATAGATGTTAGCTGCCATAACATACAAAGGAACTCAGTTAACAAGGCACATAATAGAGACTGGAAAATAATTATGTTTAAAGTAATCGAAGACACAAAAGGAAGAATAAAGTGTGAAGAAAATGCATCAGGAAAGAATTTTCAGTAAGAATTAAATGTAATTTTAGCAAGTTAAAAAAATACGATCGAACTTAAAATTAATAGATTAATGGTATATTATAGGAAAAGAGAAAAGTAACTCATTAAGAGATAGCTTCAAAATTTAGAATTCCATACAGAGAGATAAAAAGATGGAAAAAATGAAATCGAGTTTAAGAAATAAGAAGAATATATTACAAAAAAAGGAATTTGAGAGAAAATACTCATAAACATGATGAGAACTTACCAACATTGATGAAAGACAAATTTTCAAGTATAAGAAGCAAATCAAGTCCCAAGTGGCAAAAAGGAAGAGCTAATGGACAACTTTACCCAGACATGTCATAACGAAACATCAAAGAGAGATGATTTTAAAATAATGAAAAGTTACGTACATGAGTCAATAAGTTGAGAAGAGAAGTTGTAAAGAAAATATCATTTTCATCTCTGCTTATAGCTTTGTATAGCCCAGTGAATATCTTTTGAAAAAAAAATCAATACAGGGGATATTGACAAAATAATATTGCTGTATTGTGTGCATCTATGAATGTGTGACAATAAATCCTGTCATTATGTCCAACTATAAGGCACCAGTTTAAGAGCAAATCAAACTTTGAAATGCATATAGATTTGTCTCAATTTACTTTCTGCTAATTTATCTAAAGGAAAATTTACACAATTTTATATTCAATATTGTTTATTGCAAAGTTGTGTGTAGCTGTAACAAATTAAGAAGTTAACTTTGTATCAGTAAGAGATTGCGATGAAATTCCATTCAGACATTAAAAAGTATGAAAGAGATCAATAAATAATAACTTCTAAAAATATCTACCATACATGTGATGTGAGCCTGTTTACCGTCTCTGAGTTAGTTTTCTCATCTCTAAAATAGAGATAGAAGTGGCACCTCTGTCTTGGGCTGCTGTAATTATTAGTCAGTATAGGCATGTAATAAACATAATTGTTTGCTGTTTTTATTATTTAATTAATTAAATAAGTACTTCAATAGTGCTTACCATGTACAAGATACTGTTCCAAGTCCTTAAGAAATATTAATCCATTATTCATATGATATGCTCAAAAGTAAAAAGTAAGTTAAAGAGTAATATATGAATTGGGCTGGAGTGGTAGCTTGGCAATTACCGCTCTTGCCTGGCATGTGCAAGGACATGTGTTCAAATCCCAGCACTACGTACACAACGAAGTGTCAGAGCAATGAAAGCCTTGTGAAAAACTAAATAAAATTGATCCTGTCTTTCTCTCTCTCTCACTCACTGTCTCTCTCTCTTAAAAATAAAAGTGTAGTGTATGTTATATATTCAAGTACATATGTGTCAAACTCAATAGTCATCATCTCTGAATATAGATTGCATGAGAGGTGACTCCTATTTTATTCTTTTGATATAGTTATTTCATATAGCTATTTTAAATTTTATAATTAGAAACAACTAACACACATATTTGTGCTATCAAAAAACGTTTTTTGAGCTGGAGCGATGGCTCAGCAGCATAGCACTTGCTTGGCATGTGTGAGGACCCAGGTTCAAACCCCAGCACCACATACACAACTAAGTGTCAAAAAAAAAAAAAACCCAAAAGACAAAGAAATAGATTTATAAATTGACAAAAAACAAACAAACAAACAAAAACAACAAACCCACTACTTCCACTTCCTAATAGGTATGATTTGGATGGAATTCCATGAACCTTTCTGCTCATCAATATAACATGCTGTTCTCACAGATCTGTTGCTTCCTTCTTGTCTCAGACAAACTCAGGGATGGGAAAAGCTCTGTCAAAGGCAACCGATCCCTGTGCTGATTAGGTGTTCATGGCACGTGGCTATTGGCTGAGGAATGTTGGGATGGAGGTCTGATGAACGGAACATGGATCACACCATTCCCTTAGGAAATAAGTTGATCCACAGAGACAGAGCGAGGCCTGCAGAGGAAATGTACAGACCCATCCACGTAGGTCAGATGAAGGGGGTCAGAGAACCGATGGGTGGATTCTCTGTCACTTTGACTCTTTCTCACTTATGGGCAGAAATAGGGACTGTATAATTTTATAGTGTTTTGGGGTATCCACCTGAACATTTGGTTTGGGTTCTGATTTTTCTATGAACATTTTCCACACTCCGTTAGGTGTTTCTGACTTACAGCATAAAGGGAAAAGTGAAATAAATAAAAGTTCTCGGAAAAGTGAGACACAGTTAAATGAGGCCACTCTAGGTACTCTGATATGAATGGCGGGAGTTTCTATTGTTTCCAGAACTCCACAGTCATCTGGAAGGAAGACAACAGTGTCAGTCTCACAGTAGTAGAGGTGGCTCTTCCTGTGGAAAAGTTAACCCTTATCTCAGGTGCATTTGGGACAAGTGGCATGAGAATAGGTTTCAGGGCAGGATATGACCAGGAGTCATCTTTTTGTCTGATGTCACCAGAGAAATCTAGACAATGGATTTCATAGATTCTAAGATTCCAATTTTTTTTTCATATTTTACCATATCTGGGTTGTATCATAAAATCATGGGCTTTTTATAATCACCATTAGCTTATTTTTTTTTTGTTTCTTTGATTTAAATTTTAATACCTCTGAAATTGAGATTTGCTTTAGCTGCTGAAGGCTTTCATGCCTGTTTTTGTGGCTTTTGTCTTCTAGCTGAGATCATTTCTTTTTCTTAGCTGTCTCCAAATATGGAAATGAATACACAATGATAAAACAAAGATAAGCTGACCGTATTGGCTCACAAAGCCCGACTACTTTTTTTTTTAAGAGAGAGTGACAGTGAGATGGAGTAAGAGAGAATCAATTTTATTTACTTATTCACATGGCTTTCATTGCTCTGATCCTTCATTGTATACATGATGCTGGGGTTTGAACCCATGTCCTTGTGCATGCCAGGCAAGTACCATAACCATTTAGACACCAGTCCAGCCCCAAGCCTTCTTATTTTTAACTTGAAATATCCTTTCTGCCTGTGATCATTCGTGTGAAATAGGTCCCCACATAAATGAAAGCACCATTTTTCAGAGGGATGATTCCATGTAGATCTTTGCTCCCTCAAAACATAAGTTAACTATGTAGTATCTTTGTTAGGTTGAAAACAGAGTCTGAGTAGCTTTTTAGGACCTCATAGAAGGAATTTTCCTCCAAGGGGCAGTCTTTCCTGCTTCTCCAATTGCCCTACATCTTACTTTAGGGGGCCATGTATCCAAAGAATGATCCACAGCATCTTCTTCATACGTAATGGGAGTTTTCTCCTGAGCACCTCGAAAGGCCAGGAGGGCAGAAACTCAGTGGCCAAGGGAGATGCAAAGAATATCCTGATGTGAAGAGTGGGGCTGGGATTTCAAGGAGAGGCTTCTACAGTGGTCACTTGAGCCAACTTTGCAGGGCCATATTGATTTTATATCCCCATGGTTGGCCAGTGCCATATGCTTCCTTTAAAAATATATGTTTAATGAACAGTAATACCACAGGAATCAACTCTTCTTAGCTTGATAACCTAAGTCTTGCTTTATCATCAGATGGATGTTTGTTTTTTTTAATTAATGGAAAAAACCCATTTACCATATGCAAATGATGTAATTCTTTTTCTTTCCTGTATCCTTTGAGTTAACTACAATAACATAATCTATCTGAATGTGGATCTGACTACATCCTACGAATATCCCACTCAGATAAACCCTGTTTTGTGTCTAGAAACTGATGGAGCACAGAGTTCTTAAGACCCAAATTGAAATGGGTGTTTTGGAGCGTAAACAGCTCCCAGTGATTGCATTTTTCCATTATGACCTTGTTTGCCTTGAGAGTTTTAATCCATTAAGACAAAGATTGGGAAACTGGAGCCGAGAAAAGGCTGCCAGTCATCCGTCTCAGTTAGGGTGGGGTGGCTTGACATCAACACAAGACTTCCAATGCCAGTCAGGGAGGCATAGAAGCAGAACAGGGAGAACAGGCCTTCCAGGGAGAGGGTGTTGTAGGCTTCCCTAGGGTCTGCACAACTCCTCCTTTCCACTGGGCTGTGAAAAGCTGCATCCTGTACCCACATGTGAGGGGGGCACTTTGGGGGGATGAGGGAAGGCAATTGCCACAAACAGCAAAAGTGGCCTCAGTGTGTGAGTCACCGCAGCTTGCCAGAGCACCTGAGACAGCATGGTTTCTTTGCAGTCTGAAAGGCTTCACCATGTACCTTAGGGTTGAACAGATCTAAACAGAATCTTTTTCTATGAATTATTTTTTCAAACATATGTGGTATGTTAGGCAATAAGTAGAATTCCAAAAGACCAAAATAAATCATATCTATGTATTCTATTATCTATCATCTATCTCTATCATCTATCATCTATTGCTATCTCTATTATCTATCATCTATCTATCTATATCTATCATATATCTACCTACTTACCTATCTTCTGGAAGTAGAAATCCATAGATAAAACTATAAGAGATCAAAGCTGTTCTCAACATCTTAGCCTTCTGGCTGCCTTCTGTCCTAGAGATTAGACTTTTCCTGTTGCACCTATAAAAGTGGAAGCGATCATGTCATGTTTACACCACATTTGATTTGCCTTTTCCTTTGTTTATGCTGCAGCTCTTAATATGACAAATGCCACAGAGAGAGGTATTTAAACCCCAACGTGTGCTGTGCTTTTGGCGATTGCAGTTTTTGTAAATTTGCAGTGGTCCTGTTCCCGGCATCAGTCCTACTTGGTTGATGCCACTAACAGGTTTGATTTGCTGTCATGAATACATTGTGTATTTTAAAGCCAAACCAAACAAAGAGTCATAAGCCTTTGATGTCCCTGGGGGCCATCATTGGGGAAATTAAATCTGCATGATTTAATATGGTGCATGCTCTAAAAGAACAGTATGACCCACTGACTTTGATTTTAGAGGAAATTATGTTATGATTTCATCTAAAACATTCTGTAGGGCATTCAGGGAAGAATATTAAAGTGGTTCTTTCATTGAAGAGTTGCCACAAAAGTTCTCCAAGGGAAAAATATTAATAATTATAGCACGGAACAGATAATGCTTCAGGTTAAAGGACAGTTAGACCCTCTTAAATTGCAGTGTTGAAATCTATGTGCTTAAAAATAATTAAATTATTTAGTAGAATACTGACATGATGTCATTTGAATTGAAAAGCTACTGAAACCTGAACCAGGCATATTCTAATTGGAGTTTTAATTTCATTTTTCACAAATTGCAATGAGATGCACAGTTTCAAACATACATACATAAAAAGGAGAAAAAAATCTTTGTTTTCAATGAATTAATTCATCCAAGGAAGATGCATTGAGCAATGTTCCAGGAACTATGTGAGACAGAAAAGACCATACCTTCTTCACTGGGCTTGATATCAAAATATAAATTCGAAATTCATGTATTTGGATTCATGTAAAGATGTCCTGGAAAAAGATGAGAATTCGATGACAATATGGAGTTTAAATAATTTTTCCTTCAGTTGCTTCCTTCCAATATCAACACTTAACTGGGATTTTAATGATTATATTTATTTCCATGAATAATAATCTATGCAGACATGTTTTTTTGAAGGGAATGTAATGTGCTGGTTAATAACAGGTTCTAGACTCTCAAGAGAACTACATGGACCTGAGTTCAAAGCCTGGCTCTATCACTTGCCACCTGTTCAACTTCCAGCAGATTAATCTCTTTATGCCTCAGTTTCCCCACCTATAAAAAGAGGCTAATAATACTACCTACTTCACACCTTGTAAAAAGATACATTTAGATAATAGATTTATAGATCTCACAAGGCTGAGTGGCACACAGAAATCTTTCAGTGTTATTTCTAGGGCTAATCTAATTTCTGTGATCAGAGGCAATGATGTAAGCATTTGCAATTAAGACAATCATAGCTGTTTTTTCCAAGTGTCATCTTTGTCTTTGAGGTAAAAGCAATAAAATTCAATAGCAAAAGCTAAATTTTGATCTAAAATAGAATTCATTTTGTTAACTTTGATTCTCTCAGAAGAGAGTTTTAATCCATTTTAATCATAGGTTTAAATCTGAAATGAGGCTTCAAAATCACATAGTTCAATCTATTATTTTTCAGATAAGGAAACTTGAAACCAGACTAATCCTTTGCCCAAGTTAAAGAAAGGAGCTTGGATGCCTTGATTCTTAGGCCTGCACATCTTCCAGTCCCATTCCTGATTCTTGCCTTCTGTAATGTCGTGTCGTGAGGATCAGTACTCCATAGAGTTCACATGTTTAGCATCAGTGAGACCTGACTGTGCCACTTCTGGTTACATGAGGTTGGATACTTTACCTCACATCTGGTGGTCTGTCTCCTCATCTGTGAAGTGTGGGTAATATAACAGTGCACAGAGTTCTTGAAATGGACTAGGATGGCAGACATGGTGTCTTCAGGGTCGCTGTTTGATAAATAGCTATTGTCAGTATTATTGCCTGTGGTTTGCATTGTTCTGAAGCTGGATGACCTCTACCCAGAGACTACTACTGGTTAGACTTCTCAAATTTCATCAATAGAATGTCAACATTACCAACTGCTCATCTGGTTTCCAAAGGACATAAATCTACCCTCTATCAGCAATGCTTGTACCTGCATTCTTGGCACTTGTCAGAGATTATAGCTTTGCTTTGGCCCCACTGTGATGAGAGAGATGTGGTGGGAGGCTTCACTGAGAAGTTATATGAATATAAATTTGAATGGCAAATTGATATTTGGGGACAGCCTGTCCCAAAAGATAAAGGAATAAATAAAAGGCACAACAGCATAAAAGTAGAAGAAACTTTAGTGTATATCCTGAACTTACATTTTATGCATCACAGAAATAGATATTTGCCAAAAATCTTGTTGGCAATACTGATCATTCTCTCTCTTACTATTCCCAAGTAAATTCCAAGAGGAAATTACTTTAAAAGTTTAGTTCCCGGGAAAAATAAATGGTCTTTTAAAAGAAATTGTCTTCCTGTAGTGAACACTGTGTACTTCATTGTCTTTTACTTTACATTTTGCCCGACCCAGCATGTGTCTCGGAATTTAATTTGAAGCTTAGTCACAGTATCTGTTATGCTGAACTGATCAGAAGTTGCCTTCTCTCTTAGGGTAATATGTTTTTTTTCATGGTAAAAAAAATCATGGATTGTACTTACTTCAAAACCTCATTTTATAGGGAGATAGACATAACTGATTTGATGGGGTTAGTTGGAATTCTTTTTTTTTTTTTTTTGTAAGAGAGAAGGACAGTGGATAGAGAGACAGAAACAATTTTTTTCATTGAGTTTTTCGCATGGCTTTCGTTGCTCTCAGTCTTAGCTGAGTAAGTGGGTGCTGGGGTTTGAACCCGTGTACTCGAGCATGCCTGGCAAGCACCATAACCACTGAGCCACCACTACAACCCCAAGGGTTATTGGAATTCTTATATTCAGATATTCTTTTTTTTTTTAGAAAGAAGGACAGTGGGAGAGACAGAGACAGAGAGAATCATTCTTTATTGAGTTTTTCACATGGCCTTCATTGCTCCAACACTTAGTTGTGTACGTGGGTGCAGGGGTTTGAATCCATGTACTTGCGCATGCCAGGCAAGCGCCGTAACCGCCGAGCCACCGCTCCAGCCCCATATTCTTAAAAGCCATAGCTTCAGGGTGCATTCTCAAGAGGTTCAGATTCAATAGGTCTGTGTTTCTGCTTTTTCATAATGCCCCAAATGATCTTTCCTGTAGGTAATTCATGAACCATACTTTGAGAAACATTGACTTGAGGATTTCTACTTGGAAGTCCTTTATTCCAGAGGAATCTTAAAAATCTAAGTAGAAAGCTATCTTCTTGACAAATTGCAAGACATAAATGATAGGATAGTTTCAAATGTATTTGTTTGTTGAATGTCTACTATATTCCACATAATAAGGTGACTTCTAAAGATAAAGAGAAAAACAAGGCATGCGCTAGTGAGCGCTCTGTGACTGAGACAAAAGTTTAAGAGTAGGAGAGGTTTATTTTGGTTCATGGTTGCAGAGGTTTTAGTTCATGATTGCTTGGTTCTCTTGCCGTGGGGAGTACATTACACAATGTAGGAATCATGTGGCCAAGAAGTATAGAGAGATACAGGAATGGCTCAGGGTCCCAATCTCATGTTCAAGGGAAAGCCCCCAATGATTTAACTTCCTCCCATTTTTCAAAGGTTCCATCGCCTCCCAATAACACCACAGGATGGAAACAAGTCTTTGACAAATGGGCCTTTGGGGGACATTCAAGATCCAAACTACAGCAACATGTTTCTTTTCTTTAAAAGTTTTCAAATTTAGTGAGGAAGATGGGCATGCAAGTAAGTAGTTACGATAATTAAAGTGTAATCTATCTGCAGTGGTAGAGGTTGTATATACACAGGACAGAGAAGGCAATGAGAGACCAGGGATCGTTTCAGAGAGGCAAGGCCCAATAGAGTTTTGATTGATGAAGCCCCTGATGTAGAACATATCCTAAGGAGAGAGGAAAAAGAAATTGAAGGGAGAAATACAAATTTTTCACATCTTCCCAGACTAACACTGACTCATAACCGAGGAATAAGAGAAGAACTAGAGAGTTTGGGACAATATCTATTAGTAGTGCTAAAAAAAGCCACAGTGACCTGTGATTTGACCCACAGGCTCACAGTGAGATTCTTTTCGATGGTATACTCTTTTGGACATAATTTTTTAAATAGGTGGATAGCTACCTTTGCCTCAGCATGGGAGCCTACAGCTTGGCTCTCTTTGGCATCCAGACTCCTATCCAAAAGGCCACAGAAATGCTCACAATCCAAGCCACTTTAGGAAACCAGGGCCGTATGGTGGGATTTCAGATGAAACATGTTGTGCCTGCTATTTCTTTTTCCAGCTAAAAATTTTGGCAGGCTAGAAAAAGAAAATCTTGTTCTTAATAAAATTCAGCTTATTTGACCAGTGAGCAGGTTTAAAAAATGTCATTTAAAAGTAAGCTAAGATTTTTAATAAATGCATCACTGCTGTGTAAGACAGGGGAAGTTAGGTGAATGAATGTACACAAAATCATCTGTACTATCTTTGCAACTTTTTTGTAAATCTAAAGTCATTTAGCAATAAAATTATTTTTTTAAAGGGAAAAGGAAGATTTCTTAGTAATGGAGAAGTCCAGCCTCTCCTCCCATCAAAAAACAGATGAATTTTTTTTAAAGAATAAAGTGAATTAGAACTGAAATCCAAGTTTTTATTACCGGATGGTTAAATTCTCAATATAGTTCCAGAACCAGTTGAACAAGAATATTCCCAATAGGTGCACTCTCTGCACCTAAGGCTGAAATAAGAACGAGCAAACGCCATGCGTCTCTTGTATGATTTACTTGGTAAACACTTCTTGCTCACACTCATTAGTCACCAACCACATTTACAAGCGAGAAAAATGCTCTTATCTCAAAGTTCACAGAAACGTTCCCACCCTAAGCCGCTTTAGAGAACCATGATATCTTGGAGGCAGGCAACTCTTCCTCTGGAGGACTCAGGAAAGAGTCGCTGGTTTGAGGGGGATGTCTATGTTTTCTGAAGGAGCTTGCTTTCAGATGCCTTCAGAAACGGAGCCACAGTGGGTGAACCACCTCCTGCAATGCTCTGCTTCAAAGTGGACAGAGATGTAAACAGTAGCTGCACACCAGGATCAAGTTTCTTTGCTTTAGCTACCAGAGTTAGGAAAGAGAAGCCAGGTGTTTATTTAGGTCTGTCATTATTGTTGCCAGATTTTCTTTTAATGATGGGAAACAAAAGTAGAATCCATTCAGAAATAAAAGAACCAGAGAGCCTCGGTATCATTTTTCAATCATCCTTGGGCCAATTGTTTTTAATAAAACATAAAACCAATTTAAATGGCCCTATTTGTTCTTTATAGTGCTTTACTAATAAGCTTCTCTAATGCAGGAATTCATTCAAAATACAGTGCTGGATGAAGTAGTCTAGTAAGAACATGTTCAAACGGCATAGATTAGTGTAAGCACATGCTTTGAACAGCCAGAAAAAGGGTACTCAATGTGATTAACATCCCGAATGCAGCCAGCTAAGGCAGGTTGGCATTAAAAAAAAATAATAATAAAATGAAAATGAATTTTGCTCCCTTTGAAGTCATTGAAGAAATAGCCTTCATGAGTTAGAAAGATGTCCTAGGGGCTGGAGCGGTGGCTCAGCGGTTTCGGCGCTTGCCTGGCATGCACGAGGACCCGGGTTCAAACCCCAGCACCGCGTACACAACTGAGTGTTGGAGCAACAAAGGCCATGTGAAAAACTAAATAAAGTTGTTTCTCTCTTTCTCTGTCTCTCTCACTGTCCCTCTGTCTTTATAAAAAAAAAAAAGAAAAAGAAAAAAAAGAAAGAAAGATGTCCTAGGCATCAAAATAGCTCCGGGGGAGAAAAAAAAGAAAAGGCTAGAAGACCTAGCTTCGCTGTGTGTTAGGTGCTACGCTAGCTACTTGCTACAAATCATGTCATTTAACCTTCCTCACCATTCTGTGAGTTTGGAGTTAATAATGACAGTTTCTGGATGAACAAGATGAAGCTCAGAGAAACTGAGCAACAACCCAGATAAACCAGCTAGCGAAGTTAGGATGAGAATTTGCACCTACCACCTGGATGGTTGTAAGGGTATGGAATATAGTTGTAAGCAAATTAGCCTTTTAATAAGATTTTGATTTCTGGGTTCCTGATAGTGACCTTAGAAAAAAACCATGGAATGCAATTCTTACTATACCAGATGGTCAGAGATTTCCCCAAGATATTGACTATGAGGAAAATTATAAACAACCTCATGAAAATGGCACTGCAGAAATTAAAAAAAAAATCTTCAGGAGACACTATTTTATAAAAAGGAAAAAACCAAGGTTTTATATGAATGAAATATAATTTATACAAGTTTTCAATATAAACTTAGATAAATTTGTCTTATATTTCTTCTGAAAACTGATTTATATTATTTATTAAAATAGAAAATTCTATTTATTTTCAGCATGTGTCCTGTTATACTATTTATTTGCTTCTTTTTTATTCCTTTTCTAATTATCCATTTTACCCCAACCTACATTTTCCCAATGTTGATACATACTTTTTACTCTTTGGGAATTTTCACAAGTCATCTTAATCTTTTATGCTGTCATCAAATGGATTCTCACAAAGTAACAAAAAGCTCAGAAAATTTACACTGGAAAACTTGATTTAGAGGAAAGAAAGAACAACATAAACCAAGGAAAACATTTATAACTTTCTATTTTGAGAAATTACTTTGTAGCATTTATAAACCTATTTCAGTTTTTAATTCAATAAATTTATAATGTAACAGAAAACTAAATTATATTTAGAATTATAAGCAAGAGTAGAGGATCTGCTATTTTTCTTCCTTCATTTATTTTTTTTCAAGTATTTACAGGATAATTTTTTAGTTCCTATAATCAAATTCATGTAAATAGGAACTAGGTATTTAATGCAGTGTGTTGCACATATATAAATGGAAAAAAATAATTTCAATGTTTCTAGACAGTACGGCTGTTAATTTCTGCACACTGTCAATTCAACATGGTAAACTGCTTAGTTGATAACTGTTCAAAGGTGACAACAAAGTTATAGTTTCCAAAACTTCAAATTGTATATAAAATGTAGATATTTATATAAAAAGACCAACAGTAGCAACACATTGCACAGCAATAGCAGCAACAGCTTTTCCAGGTTTCACTGTCATCTGAAAAAACTGTAGAGACATTCAGCACACTTCACTGAGAAAGGGACAGGGAAAAAACAGAAACAAAAAACAAAAACTGTTGTGATACCTGACACCATGTTTTCATTTGTGGTTCAGTCATCATCTGGAAAGAGAATATTCTAGTAACCTCATTAAAAATAGGTCTGATAAAGCATAGTCATTGCAACCTTAATTTATGTTTTTAGAAAATTGTGACCTTCCCATTTGAACGTTGGCCTTCTCATTTAAAACAGGTCATTTGCCCTTCACCTTTGACAATCACAATAAACTCTCAGTAGGTTTCTAACTGGCAAAAATGAAGCGTTATGTCAGTAACTTTGTTTTATAATGTCTTTTAATCCTATCATTTCGGGCTTTATGTGTTTTGAAATTATATTATTAAGTGCATGCATATTCATTATTGTTGTTGCTCCTCCTCTGTGAGTTATTCTGTGACCTTTGGACAATGTTTTTCTTCATCCCTACTAATGTTTTTCTCATAAATTATGTTTTGCCTGATATTAATATTGTTACCACACTTTTCGTTTACTTGGTATTGCCCTACTGTTTGGTATTCTTTGATGCCTTTCTTTCCAACCTTCCTATTATTCTGTAAGCGGAATATAGTTTGAATTTTTTTATAATACACTCTAAAGGACTTTGTTTAAATAAAGTTCAGGTCTTATGTTTGTTCTGAAAACTTAACATCTACTATCCGTTAAAATAGACCATTCTATATTTTATTATGCTGCTTCTTTCATATTCCTTTTCTGTTTTCTGGCAAATTGACAAGTTTTCTTTTTAATTCTCTACTTTACCTCACCCCACAAACACTTTGCTGATCTTGGAATTATAGATCACATGTTATATTTTGGAGAGACTTACCTTTTTATATACAGATAATACTATAATTCTAACAAAATTCAAAGTCATGTCTCTCATCTTCTAAATTAAGGCAAGAATCTTATCATTCTTTAACATTCCATCTAACATCTCTTTCTCCATACAATGCCAACTTCCTTAAATTTTATTCAAAATTTTATTTATGTCCTTGCTAAAATGGACCACCAATTGTGTTTACCATTTCCTTGTTCATGGCACTTTCCCCTTCTGTTTCCAACTTCTTATTTCTGAAATACATTCTTCATGGCCTCTTTCAGTTACAATCTTGAGGTAGTAGATTCTCTTTGTCTTTTAGGTTTGAAAAGATTATTTCACCCTCATCACTCAGATGAGTCTTGAAATCTAAGTTGGTAGGCACTTCCATGGGCTTTTCCCCACGGCCTTTGGCATTAACTGATGAGAAGTTTTCGGTCCTTCTAACTATAATTCTTTGGTTGGTAATCCAGCAATTCTTTCTGAGAACTTTTCTGTTTTTCTCTTTACTTTTGAAAAGCAGTACATTTATTGTACTTTGTCATCGTGCCTGTATTATTTATCTATGTAATAAATGATATAGAAACTTAATAGCTAAAGATAACAATTGACAATCCTCACTGCATTTCTATGAGTCAGGAATTCCAGGGTGGCTTTGCTGGACCACTCTCTGGACCGTGTTTACAGTCAACGTGTTGACCATTTCTGTAGTCATCTGCAAGCTGGACTGGGCTGGATGAACCAGCTCTCAAATTACTACAGATTGAAACTGGCGGGTGGAAAGCCTCTGCCTTCTCCCCATTAAGTCCCTCTGTGGGCTGCTTGAGTGTGCTCACAAGATGGTGTCTTGCTTGTCCTAGGGCTTGACTGAGACCTAATAAAGATGAGGAGGAATAAGTAATATTGTCATGATCCAGCCTTAGAAGCCACAAACAGTCACTTCTGCCACATTCTGCTTGTCAGAAACGAGTCACTAAGTCCAATCCACCTCAAAGGAGAAAAAATTGATTCCCACTTTTCCAAGGGAGGATTTGTGGATGCATTTCAAAGCCACAACAGTGTCAAATTATTTTTATTTATCCTACTATGCATTCATTTCCACAGTGGTTTACAATTGCATTACTGCTTGGAAACACTGTGCCGTTTTCAAGTAATTCTGTAAAATACAGATCCTCAGGCCCCAAGTCAAAAACTCCGAATTCAGCAATCTTAATTGTTTTTGCCAGCACTTTTTTTGTTTCAGCCACAAAAATGAGTCCGATGGATTTCAAGTTTTAAAAGTCACTACTCTAACGCATTTGGGGATTCAATATTTTTTGAATTATGAAAAATCTCACTTGTTATCTTTTCAGATATTGCCTCTTGGCCCTTTCCCTTCTTCTCCACCTCTCACGCTTCTGTAAAGATGAAATTGAGCCTCTAAATCTGCTCTATCTCTTCATTCATGTTTCACATTTCTCTTTTTCTCTTTGGACTGAAAGCCTCATAATTTCATAATATCATTGTCTTTTTCACCAATTCTTCTGCTAACCTTGTCCAAAATTGAGTTTACCATATCTATTGTATCTGTGCAGATTTAAGTTCAGTTATTATATTTTTAATTTCTAGCATTTCTCCATTTTTTTTCAGGATTACTTGTTTGTATTTCCACCTTGCCTTTTTGCCTCCTAATTTCTTGTTCTTCTTTTAAACAAATATTATTTTTAATTTTTTTCTTATACTTTCTTTTTCCATGGCTTGATTTTTTCTTCCAGAGTGAATTCACCTCACAATTACTTAATTCATTGAATTTTCTTCACACTTATTTTCCTAGTGCACTTGAATTTATGATTTACCCCTGAAAATGATCCTCTTTCTGAAATAACTTTCCCCATTTCCAGTAAATTTGGAGGTTGTTTTTAGGAAGCCTTCCAGATCCTTCATTCAAATGAGGTGTTGTGAATTGAAGTTCTGGCCCCCAATCTGTCACATTCTGGAGTTGAACCCAGATCCAGGGCAGCTGGAAGGATAACACGCGTCTAGCAACAGTGCCGGGACTGCTTCTTGAGCTTTTAACGAATAATGCTGTTTCACTCTTGCCCTTTGATTTCAAGCAGTGATTTGCCAGTCTCCTACCTCAGTTGGTACAATGCCAGAGAAATCAAATTTTAGCCCCCTCCTCCCTGTGCGGAGAATCTGATCTCAGGAGTTCCTGCTTTTCTATTGCATTTTGTCTGCTTCTTATGCACTGAGGTATTTGTTTTGTTTTTGAACATGGCTTTGTCTTTCTATATAACAAAAAATTATAACTTTTGCATTATTGCTGTATACTTATTCTAGCAAAAGTACTTAATTGTGAACTGACAGCAGTATCTTAACTAGTGTTCTTCATGATATAATTATTATAATCCTTATGTAAATTCTACTCAGTGGAATATATAAGCAATTAAAATGTATATTATTATTTGAAAGAATTTGAAAGTATCAGTATTTATTTAAAGTTGATATTTTTATCCATCTAGAAGACATAAAAGTATCAACTTCAAAGCTACTTAATTTTATTTATTTTTTTTAAAGAAAGAGGGACAGTGAGAGAGAGAGAGAAAGAATCACTTTATTTAGTTTTTCATGTGGCTTTCATTGCTGTGTTTGTTGTGTACATAGTGCTGGGATTTGAACCTGCATACTTGCATATGCCAGGCAAGTGTCTTAACTGCTGAGCCACTGCTCCAGCCCCTCAAAGCTACTTTAAACAACATGATAATCCAATACTATTTACGAACAAAACACTCCCATGCACACACATATAGTTTTCCTACACAGTAGCTATATCCTATTATAAATTAATTATTGTATAGCATGATTTTTAACCAAGCAGCCTAAATTCAGAATCTGTTCTTTTTACCTGTTTGCTACATGATTTATTACTTATATTGGCATGATCCTATTCACTGTGATGAGCAATCGACTAGTAAACCTAGGAACTCTTTGAAATTCTTATGTTCAAAGAAACTCTTACACATATCTAAAATTATTTCCCTTCATGGTTTCGATATTTAATTATTACTCAAACTTTTCCAAAACACCTCTTTAATACCCTTTCCAGGTAGAGCAAGTCACATCATATTTGACTTCACTTCGAAGTTCTGTATACTTTATTTGCATATTTTTTCATGATAATTCCATTACCAGAAAGGGGGGGTTCCAATGTCACCCAATGTGACCATTACCCAAAGGGGGAGTTCCAATGTCACCAGGAAAAAGAATGTTCAATATCTGCCTCCTCTAAGACCTCTACTCTGCATAGGCAAATTCCTGTTACATTCTTGGTTCCCCTCGCTTTTGCAGCCAAAAGAATGAGAACTTTTTCATGGTTCT
>PVKS010024479.1:0-10338 GCA_004027875.1 Aplodontia rufa
CATCTGTCGCTCAAAAATTTTCTTTTAAAACAAAAAGGGGGAATTGGGACATCGTTTAGATCTCCCAAGGATAAACTGAATGTAGTCCTATTCACTTTAAATTTTTTAAATTTGGACAAGGATGGTCGCTCTGCTGCTGAGCGCCATGCTTCCCCTACTCAGAAGCTCAGTCATTATGTGAAATGGAAAGATATGTTAATTAGATCATGGAATGGCCCGGACCCTGTGCTAAGATGGGTTCGAGGATCTCTGTGTGTTTTTCCACAGGATCAACAAAGTCCCATCTGGGTCCCAGAGAGATTGACACGCATAGTTCCAGTGGACAAGACGACCATCGACGAAGAGCCGAACAATGATCCAGCCATCGAAGATACCTGGTTGCCTGCTAATATGGATGATTGTGCTCCTGCTGAGTCAACAGATCGTCCAGGGGCAGGACCTGAACCTCTGGGCCATTGTTAAAGCCTGGCCAGTCCCCATGCCTGTGGGGGCCCTACTCCTGTTTGTGTTGCTCCTCCTTTTCTGTTCATCCTTGTCAATGTATCATCTAATTCAACTTGGCTGAACTGTAGTAACACCGACTGTGTCATGTCTGCCTGTTGAAACGGCAGCATGCCTACTACTGCTGTGGTAGTTCGTGTTCCCACCTATCTGCCGTTTCCAGTGCGCACATCCACAAACGAATTAACAATGTTGCTTCGAAAGAAGAGGGACTTTGGCGTGATAGCAGCCATCGTAGCAGCGATTGCTGTTTTGGCAACAGCGGCGGCTATGGCGTTGTGTACTGCAGTGCCCACTGCGCATGCACTGAATCAACTCTCGAGCCAAACTGCAAATGCGCTGATCACACAGCAGGGTATTAATGGACTCTTACATCGTGGCATCATGTTGCTGAATCAAAGAGTGGACTTGATGCAAGAGCAATTGGATATAATCACAGAAGTTCTGCTTACTAGCTGTGTTCAATCCTATCCAGGGTTCTGTGTCACGAGTGTGGAATATGTTAATTTTACTCAGGCTAGAAATGTATCTCTGACCCTGGGTACATATTTGCAGGGCACTTGGAGTTCTGAATTTGAAAACCTGACAACGCAGCTGCGTCAGGAAATTATCAGCACCAATGCTACTAAGGTGGCAGGGGCTACTGCCAGGGATGTCCTGGAACTGATTGGCAAGGCTGCCAGCTGGTTGAAGAGTTGGGCAGGCTCAGGAGCTTTGTTTATTCTCCTTGTGTTGACTATAGTCTTCCTTGGGAGAAGGCTGTGCTCCCTACAAAGAGTTCAGTTCAGACTCAGGACAGTATTGCTGTTCGCAATGCCATGCTGGCCCTTGAGTCAGGAACCACCCCTCAGATATGGTTAAATATGCTAGACCGGTAGTCAAAGATGGGTAAGGAAGGATGATAACCACATACCAACCTAAGACAGAAGCTACAACCATGCTTTGTAGTCTTTGATGACGGGTAAGGATGTGACTTGATCTCCTCCACCTAAGACAGGCACGGTCTCTTCAATTTATATAAATAAGAGGGAGATGTCGGGGTTTCCGGGACCCCGGCATGGGAAGGGCCTAACCCAAAAGAGAGAGCAACAAGATGGCGGCTGGCAGCCTGCCAAAGGGAGTGCCTTATTGAAGTGTTGCAAACACGCCCTGTATGCCCAGAGCGTGATCTGTGTGCTGATTGGTGTAGCCCTGAGTGCTTGGCGCGTGTTCGCTCACATGATGCGTGATCTGCTTGCTAATTGGTGGAAGTTGTAGATATCTATGAGGGGGCTGAGGTTGGAGGAGAAAAAAAATAAAGAAGCAACTGAAGCACCAGAGCTGTTGTCGTGTCTCTCTGCGGGCAGGGGGCGCGACAGTGTATGACATAGTAGGCACTGCTGTCTAATGCCTGATCTAATTCATGTTTGTTTGTTTGCTTTTAATGGTTGGTGCTGATGTTAAATGCTGACCTCACCATTTCCATGCAGGAGACAGTGTTTTAGAGGTCAATGAAGACCCTGGATGCTTATCTTAAGATTGTACATCTGTTCGTAAGATTAGTGCTATTCCTCCCAACTTCCTTCCTTTAAGAGGGGTTTGAAAGTGATTGGGACACTTCAAATTCACAGAATAGAGATCTTGCTGCTGAGAATCACTCACAATGTAGACAAGTAACAGGGTATCCCACCTCACGCATGATATAGTCTTATTGAAGCATCAATACTACTGCAATACATAGAATAGGAGAAACAAAAACCTCAAACAACCAGACCACAAGAGGAACAACCAAGAGAGGAACCTCAGATGCCACTCCTGGACATCTATTCATATGTCAAAAACAGAGATACCAGAACTACAAAGATAACTACACAAAACAAAACACACAAATAGAAAAGGAAGAGGAATGCATCTCAATGGATGTACATTCCAAGACCTCTGAAGATATGAGAAAGCAGGCATACAACCCACCAAACACCAGACATTCACAATTCCCCAACAAAGGATACAAAATAGAGATATTGAAGAGAAACCATAAGAACACCTGAAAATGAAAGACACAATGAATCAAATTAAAAATTCACTTGAAAGCATCACTAAAGGATTTGATTGTGTAGAAAATAGAGCTCCAGGCCTTGAAGACAAAGTATGTGAACTTTAATATTCAGAATGCAACAAAGGAAAACATATATAAGATGATGACCAAAATGCAAAAGAACTCTGGAAAATTGCAGAGAACAAATCTGAGTTCCATTGGCACAGAAGAGAACATGGAGATATAGGCTGAAAGCATCAATAATATTTTCAATGAGATAGTAACAGAAAATTTTCCCCATATCAGAAAATGAAATAGTCATCAACTATATAGGATGTATACAGGACTCCAAATAGACAAGATCAGAAGAGAAGTTCTGCAAGAACCACCATAATCAAACCCTTAGGATAACAAATAAAGAATGAAGATTAAAGGCTGTAAGAAAACACAGCCAGGGTATAGTAAGAGACAAACCAAATATTGTTCACCTGTGTCTTTTCAATTCATACGCTAAAATCAAGAAGGTCCTAGAATGTGATCTTCAAGTCCCAAAAGAAATTGACTGTCAGCCACAATTGCTTTTTCAGCAAAGATCTCTTCCCAAATGGATGAAGGAAACAAAATAACAAGGAAAAGCTAAAAAAATTTATGACCACCATGCCAACATTACAAAAAATGCTCAAAGATATACTGATAAGAAATAAATACCATAAGAAACTCCAAAGATCCCAAATAGATGAAGATCTCTAGAAGAGTAACCAATTAAATTAAAATCAAAACGAAATTAAATATAGCAAACAAACAAAAATAGCAGGATAAAACTGAAAGCTAACCATAATAACAGAATGTAAACAGTATTGTCTTCTCAATAAAATATATAGATTAGTGGAATAGATTTTTTTTTAAAAGATCCAACTACATGCTATTTGTAAAAGTTTCTATATAGACAAAGACATTCACAGACTTAAAGTAAAAGAATGCTTAAAAAAATCACTAAAATGGAGTCTGAAAACAAGCAGGAGCAGCTATTCTTTTAACTGGAAAAAAAAAGATTTCAAGTAAAAATTAGTCACAAGAGAAAAGGAAGGCTGTGACATCCTGGTAAAGGGAATGACCCAACAAAAGCTTGTAAATAAATAAATATATATACATACATACATTATATATATATATATATATATATATATATATATATATATACACACACACACACACATACATATATATACACATATACATACACATGTATATATACATATATATATTCCATATGTCAGTAAACACAGTTACACTAAAAGACGACATTAACTCTGGTTATACCACAAAACAAAGCTACTAGATGATTTTAACACATCATTATTACTAATAGACATGTCATCAAAACATAAGAATAGATATTTCCAACCTAAATAATAATCAAATGGACTAATAGACATCTACAGAATATTTCAGCCCAAATCAGCAGAATGTATCTTTTTCCCAGAAGCTCATTGAACCTTTGCCAAAGTAGACCATATTCTAGGTCAAAAGGTAAGTCTTAGCAAATAAAAAAGTCATTATAATCCTTTGCATCTTATTGAATCATTGGAATGAAACTAGAAAGTAACAGCAAGAAAAATAACAGAAACCTCAAGAACACATGGGCATTAAACAATACTTTTTAAAATGAGGAATAAATCATGATGGGAATAAATCATAGAAATGTGAGAAGTCAAGAAATTCTTAGAGGGGCTGTAGCAGTGGCTCAGCAGTTATAGTGCTTGCCTGGAAAGCATGAAGACCCAAGTTCAAACCCCAACACCACATACACAGCTAAATGTCAGAAAACAAAGGCCAGATGAAAAAAATATAATTAATTCTCTTTTTCTCTCACTCTTTCCCTCTCTTTGAAAAAAAAATTTGTTAGAAACAAATGAGAATACAGATACAACATATCATAAATCTCTGGGATAGGGTGAAACTAGCTGTAAGATAAAAATTTATAGCATTGAATGTCTACATTAAAAAATGGAGGATTCCCAAACAAACTTATGCTCCACCTCAAGGCTAGAAAGTGAAGAACAAACTAATTCTAACATCAGTAAAAAAACAGGAAATAATTAAGATGAGAGACACAATTAATGAAAGTGATAAAAGAAAAACAATACACAGAATCAATGGAGCAAAAAGTTGGCTCTTCAAAAATGATAAATAGGATTGATAAGCCTTTAGCCAAACTAACCAAAAAAGAAAAGAGACAAGCAACAAAATTATAGACAAAAAAGGAGATATTACCACAGACTCTTCTGAATCCAGAGGATCACTCTACATGATTTTGAAAATGTATAACTCCTTAAGCTGGAAAATCTAGAGACATTGACAAACTTCTAGACGTATATAACCAACACTAATTGAATCCAGAATATATACAAAACCTAAGCAGACTAATATCAAGTAATGAAATTGAAAAACTAATTAAAAACCTTCCAACAAAGAAAGACTCAGGACCAGACAGATTCTCACCTGAGTTCTACCAGATCTTTCAAGAGGAATTAACACAGTCTTTCTCAAATTATTCAGTTGAGTTTACAGGAAGATAAAACTCCCAAATACACTCTAGCTAGCCAGAAAACTGATACCAAAAACAGGGCAAGACATATCAGGGAAAAATACTACAGACCAACATCCCTGATGAAAGAACATAGATATAAAAATTCTTAATATCAGCAAAACACATTTAAAAACACATCAAGAAGATAGTAGAGGAAGATGGCAATTGGTGGGTTGGCTACTTATAGAATCTCTCCATGAAGTGTAATGCCAACAGCAGAAAAGTATCTTTTTGTGAGGTGGGCAAAGTACCAACTTCACTGAAACTCATTAGAAGAAAAATAAGGAAAACTAGAGACTCAGAGGCTTGGCTTGGATGCACAAAGCAAAGAAAACACACATTGTGGCTAGGCAGCTCTAGTTGCAAAGAGACCGCATTGTGTTAGGCTGCTGGTTTGGCCCAGAGGGATTTAAAAAATATATACACATAAATACAGAAAATACAATTTGGCTGGGAGAACCTTGGTATTGGAAGATTCCCCCATTCCTTGGCTGAACCCAGGAACTACATTAGTACATTTTAGATAGAGGAGTCTCCAAAAAAGCCATGGAAAGCCAAGGAGTTTGCAATCTTGAGAAGGTGGGTGATTCAGGCAGCTGCCACAGGAGCCATGAGTTTGGGCAAATGGCCTCCCAAGGAGTCACATGTTCTGGATGGTAGCCACCCCAGAAGCTGCACATTTGGGCTGGAGGTCATCACAGGAACCCTGTGTTCCAACTGGTGACTGCCTCAGGCCCTACGAGTTTGGGGCAGCAACTGCCACAAGAGCTGCACATTTTGGGCTGGGCATGGTCTCAGGACCTATGAGTTCAGGGTGGTTTCTACTCCTGGAGCCATGAGTTCAGGGAAGCCACTTCCCCTGAACTGTTGAGTTCTCATTAGCAGCTGCCTGGGATTCACAAGATTGCTAGCAACTGCTGGGACCCTAGCTGAGGTGGGATAGGAGACAGGGCCAGCAGACAAAAGTTCCCAGAGTCTCAACCCAAGAAGGCTGAAAGCATGTCTTCACAGGAAGAAGTGGCATTGAAGGACCACACTCCTTCCACAGTGACATGAATATGGGGAGGATTCCTGGGAATCTGACTTCCAGCAGAGACCATGAAAAGCTGGGCTCTCCAGAAACATCACAATGGAAGTGCCACCAACCAGGAACCAGATGTGATCGTCTACCCCCAATGTATATTTTGACTGCCATAGTGGAAATAATCCTCCCAAATTTCCATTAAGACATTGCTTTTAATTTTTTTCTTTGGATTGTTTTTGGGGTTTTGTTTATTTTGATTTGTTTTGCTGTGGTTTATTGTTTTTAGTTGCAATCTTGCAAATCCAACACATTTTGGTTTTATACTGTATAGGCTCCTGGTGTTGAGCTTTTCTTCTACCACCTTCTGCCCTATCTTATGGCAACAGCTGAACTCCATTCCTTTCTCTCTCTCACCCTCCCATAAAGTCACTACCTCAGTCTCTTCCTGTCCCTTTTATTTTTTAATTTTATCAAATATCTTACATCATCTCTACTCTCAATCCAAAATCAAAATTCCTCTCTACTTTTTTATCACATTTCCTTTGCTCTTAAGACTATTTTTCCTTACCTAGGGAGGTTCCTGAAATCTGAAATGAATGCCAAACTTGATAATTATTTGTTTTTAAATCAGTAATAGACTGCCAGTTGACATTCTCATTGAAGAATGTTTCTAATCTTTCTACTCTTCTCATTGGTGGTAATTAACATTGTAACAATTATAGAAGGAACAAAGTAACCAGTTCAACACTGTCTATTGTATGCATTGACTGTACATATTGACTCTTTTCCCTTAATTAGAAAGGTCAGTAATAATTCACAGGTTGGAGAGCCAGCTGATGAAGTATATTATTCAAATTATTACCTCAGCCAAATAAGTAAAGAGATGAAAAAATCCACAACCCATCAATAAAGTTCCAAAGTAAAATAACCAGTGAGAGATCATAGGCCCCACTCCCTGACACAGAAAATGAGAAAAAACACAAACATTTATCTTCCTCAAGCCCACAACTTCTCAGCTAAGGAATCCACGAGTAAGGATCTAGATGAGAAGAGACAAAAGTAACAGCCATCTGATTATTAAAACAATCAAAAAATTAAAAGAATATTTAAGGAAGAAAATAAGAGAAATTACAGGAGCTGAAAGACCATTTTAATAAAGAATGAAAGATACCGAAAAAATGTAGCAGAGCTTTTAGAAGTGAATACAGTCAAATTAAAGCTAAATGGAAAATATTAATAACAGTAATCAGTACAAATAGAACTTCAGCTCTCAACATCAGACAATAAAGACAAGCTGAGTAATCTTGAATGAGTACAGACAAGAAAAAAAGTAATGATCATGATTAGAACTTTCAAGCAGTATGTGATGAAATCAGAAGAAATAACCTCAAAGTAATAGAGATACTGAACAACAAATCAAAGACATAAAGAAGTTTCTCAAAAAGATCAAAGAAAATTCCCCACCATATCAGAAGTGAGATATATATATGTATATATCACCAAATAGACCTATCCAAATGAGAAAATAACTGAGATATATCATATTCAAAATAAACAACAGAAATAAGGGAAAGAATTTTGAAAGCTGTTAGAGAAAAAAAAACACCAAATCACACTCAGAGTCAAACAAATAAAGATCTTGTCAGATTTCTCAACACAAACTATAAAAGTGAAGAGAGCAAGATATTTCAAGCATTGAAAGAAAATAATTGTCAACCACAAAGACTATACTCGGCAAAACTCAGCTTCAAATTTGACGGGGAATTAAAAACTTTCCAGGAGAAAAACAAATTAGCAATATACATGAACACAAAAACCAGCTCTACAGAGAATACTCAAAGACAAACTTCAAAAGAACAAACAAGCAACTCCCAAAGCCAATTATTAGAATAAAGTCAATAAAAGCAAAACCCACAAAAAGACATCCAAGATGGCACAAAATACGGCAAAGATGGCAATGGCAGGGAACCAAAACCACATGTCTATTCTAATACTAAACATGAATGGATTCAATGCTCCAATAAAAAGAAATAAACTAGCAGACAGGATCTAAAAACACAATCCAACCATATGCTGCCTAAAGGAGACTAACCTCACAGCTAACAATAGCCACAGATTGAAGAAAAAAGTTTGGAAAAAAAAGACCTACCATGCTTATGGCCCACAAAACAAGGCCAAGTCACAATGCTTATATCCAACAAAGTAGATTTTGACAAAAAAAAAAAATTAGTCATAAGAGACAAAGAAGGCCTTTATATCTTAGTTAAGGAAATACTACATTAACAAGATATAACCATAGTTAACATTTATGCACTGAATTCCAGCACTACCAAATGTATCAAAAAATACCTCATGATATTAAATCATTTATAGATTAACACAATAACTCTAGGGGACTTTAATACACCTATATCACCAATAGATCATCAAAAACAAAAAACAAAACAACAAAGGTGTCTCTAGACTAAACAACTTTATAAAACAAATGGATAGAGTAGACATCTACAGAATATTCCATCCTAAATTGGCTGAGTTTACCTTCTATTAAGCAGCACATATATCCTTCTCCAAAATAGATCATATCTTAGTCAATAAAAGAATTCTTAGCAAATGAAAAATAGTTGATATAATCCCATGTATCCTATTAGACCATAACAGTATGATACTAGCAATTAACAGGAAGACCCATAACAGAAAGTACCTAAATGCATGGAGACTGAATATTACCCTCTTAAATGAGGAATGGATGAAATAGGAAATTAGAAAAGAAATGATTGGAAATGAATGAAATTTAAGACACAACATATTTTAAACTCTGCAACAGTATAAAAATGTTCTTAAGAAGTAAATTTATAGCACTGAGTACCTTCATCAAAAATCAGGAGAGAGTCCAAATAAATTTGTGCTACAACTCAAATCTTTACAAAAAGAAGAACAATCCAATCCCAAATCCAGTAGAAGACAGGAAATAACCAATATTGGAGCCAAAGTCTACGAAATTGAAAACAAAAAACAATATAAAGAATCAACAAAACCAAGTGCTCGTTCTTTGAAAAATAAATTAAATTGACAGAACCCTAAATAACCTCACCAAAAATAAAGAATAAAATGAAGCAAATCAACAAAATCAGAAATAAAATTGGAGACATCACCACTGACTCATCTGAAAACCAGAGGATTATCAGAAACTATTTGGAAAAAGTGTACTTCTCCAAGTTGGAGAATCTGGAGTACATGGACAAACTCCTAGCCACAGACAACATTACCAAATCCCAGGAGGATATGAGCAGCTCAACAGACCAATATCAGGTAGCAAAATTAAAGCAGCAATCAAAGGACTTCCAAAAATGAAAAGCCCAGGAACTGATGGATTCTCAGTTGAATTCTCCAGACCTTTACAGAATGTTTAACACCTCTCCTTAGTAAGGTATTCCATTAAATTGAAAGAGATGAAAACTTCCCAAACACTTTTTAATGAGACAACCATAACCCGGATACCAAAACCCAAGAAAGACACATCAAGAACAGACAATTACAGACCAATATCTCTGATGAACACAGATGCAAAAATCCTTAACAAAATCCTAGCAAACTGCATCCAAAAACACATTAAAATGATCGTATGTCATAATTAAGTGTGCTACATTCCAGGCATTCAAGGCTCATTCAACATATTCAAATCAATAAATGAAATTCATCACTTAAACAGAATTAAACACAAGAAACATGATCATTTCAATTGATGTAGAAAAGGTCTTTGAGAAAATGTAGCACTCTTGAGAAGACAGGGATCAAAAGAACTTACCTTAATTTTGTCAAGGCCATTTATGGCAAACCTACAGCCAATATTATACTTAAAGGAGAAAACCTGAAATCATTCCCACTAAACTCAGGAATGGGACAAGGCTGTCCACTCTCACCACTCTTATTCAATTTAGTTCTCAAAACCCAAACCTGAGCAATCAGACAAGAAAAGGAAATCAAAGAAATTCAAATAGAGATAGTTTAATTTCCTCTTTTCCTATTTGCCAATATCAGATAGTCTAGGTCCTATAGATCCTATATGATCTAGGTGCTATATGATCCTATACCTAAATAACACAAAACATCTGTAAGAAGACTTCTAGAGCTTATAAATAAATTCAGCAAATTGGTAGGATAGAAGATCAACATCCATAAATCAATAGCTTTCCTATACTCAAACAATTC
>PVKS010024479.1:10438-31130 GCA_004027875.1 Aplodontia rufa
AAAAAAAAAAAAAAAAAAAAAAAAAAAAAAAAAAAAAAAAAAAAAAAAAAAAAAAAAAAAAAAAAAAAAAAAAAAAAAAAAAAAAAAAAAAAAAAAAAAAAAAAAAAAAAAAAAAAAAAAAAAAAAAAAAAAAAAAAAAAAAAAAAAAAAAAAAAAAAAAAAAAAAAAAAAAAAAAAAAAAAAAAAAAAAAAAAGGAAGAAACTGGATGTAATGCAATAACTGACCTGAAATTATACTATATATCTATAGTAACAAAAATGGCATGGTATCAGTATCATAATAAGCAGGAAAACCAATGAAATATAAAACACTGACTAATCCACAAATCTTTAACCATCTGATATTCAACAAAGGAGGTAAAAATATAGCTTGGAGAAAAAATATCCAGTCCAACAAATGGTGCTGGACAAAGTGGACACCCATACAATGTCAATTAAAAGTAGATCTTCATCTCTCAACCTGCACAAAAACCAAATCAAAATGGATTAAAGATTTAGTAATTAAACCAGCAACCATACAATTATACAATTATTAGAAGAAAAACTGGGATCAACATTCCACTGTATTAGTGTAGGCACCTTCTTTCTTAACAAGACACCCATAGCACAAGAATTAATGCATGAGATGGCACTTAACAGAAAAGCTTCTGCATAGCTAAGGAATTAGTCAAGAATGTCATGAGAGAACCTACAGAATGGGAAAAATCATGGCCTGCAAACTCTGACAGAGGACTAATATTCAGCATATGTGAAGAACTCAAAAAAACTTATTACCAAAACCACAAACACTCCAATCAATAAATGGGCTATGGGGCTGGAGCAGTGGCTCCGTGGTTATGGCGCTTGCTGGGCATGGGCAAGTACACGGGGTCAAACCCCATCACCCACATACACAGCTAAGTGTCAGAGCAACGAAAGCCACATGAAAAACTCAATAAAAATCGATTCTCTCTGTCAGTATCCTTCTTTAAAAAAATTAAAATAAAATAATAAATGGGCTATGAAAATAAACAGAAACTTCTCAACAGAGGAAATTCAAAAAGCCAAAATAATCATATGATCATCTCAATAGATGTAAAAATGACCTTTCATAAAATCTAGCACCCATTCATGTAAAAAATGCTGGGGAAGCTAAAGATAGAAGGAATTTACATCAATACCATTAAGACTGTATACAACAAATCCAAGATGAACATCATACTGAATGGAGAAAAACTGAAAATTTCCTGAAATTCAGAAAAGGCAAGAATTTCTATTCTCATCATTTCTATTCAATATAATTCTTGAAACTCTTGTCAGAGCAATCAGGCAAGTGAAGGAAATTAAAAAGATAAAAATAGGGAAAAAAAAGAAGTTAAACTACTCTGCGGATACAGGATTAATATTCAGAATATATAAAGAACACAAAAACAAAACCAAACAAAGCAACCCAATCATTAAATGGTTAAAAGAACTGAATAGACATTACTCAAAAGACAACACAAACAGCCAACAAATATGAAAAAATATTCAAAATCTCCAGCAATCAGGTAAATGCAAATCAAAATCACACTAAAATTTTATCTCACTCCAATCATATAACAACCAATGACACATTTTGGTGGAACATGGAGGTGGAAAAGGAACACTCTAATGGGACACTGCTGTGAAATTAATCTCCCAGCTCCTGAACACCTTGAAAATGTTTGTGGAGTTTGGAGTTTACCATATTGTCAAGTCTCCTCCAAATGTGGAAGTTAAAACTCAGTTTTCCAGCCCTCCTTGTCACCAGGCTCCATCACTCAGACGCTATTGTCCGAGGCTGGCTTGGAAGCAAGGTGAAAAAAGATGTGTCATGAAAGCTTACTGGAAATGGTTCTTAGCAAGTCATTTATCTTTTAGTGGCTGCAGCTATAGAGGGTCAAGCAGTAACACCTAACGGCTGCTTCAGCAACTCAGCAGTAGTGGAGGTTTGGAGGGACAGGGGTGCAACACTGTCTCAGGTGTTAATTAATATAGGCTGTATTCCACCCAGAAATGTTAGGAAGCCTGTACCTTTCAGATATTTGATAAGTGTCCAAACGTGGCTGCTTTTTTTTTTTTAAAAAAGAAAGAGGAACAGTGAGAGAGAGAGAAACAATTTTTATTTAGTTTTTCATGTGGCTTTCATTGCTCCGAGACTTCATAGTGTACCTGTTGCTGGGGTTTGAACTTGTGTACTCGTGCATGCTGGGTAAGCGCTATAACCACTGAGCCACCGCTCCAGTGCCAAACTTGGATGCTTTTGAGTAAAATAGACATAATTACTATTTTTCTGACTCAGATGGTCACCATATAGCAAGCTAAGGTGGAGCACAAGGCTATGAAAAAATTGGAAAGATATTTTCTAGAGTCACTCCTAAAACATTAGAAGTAACTTTAAAAACACATAAAATAAAAAATTACCAATAACCAAACACTGCATACAGAGTAATTAATGAAAAAAAACCTTAACAAGATTGTAGAACAAAGATAAAATTAAATTAATATGTTAACATAGTAAAACAGCCATAAAAAAGACAAATTACTGACTGAATAAATCCTTTGGAACTGATTGTCCCTTTTAAAAATAATTTCATTGTGCTTACTGAAGAAATATATAAAGGAGTATACCATGGAATTAATAAATTTTTCTGGAAAATTATTCATGTTAATATTGCTGGTGTTCACTCTAACTTCATGGATGGAAACTCTTGCAGTCTAAAGTTGGAGGGAGGAGGTGTAATTAACATACAAAATGTTTTGAGACACTGTCTCTACAAATAACACAGTTATTGAGAATAGGTTTTATACCATCTTATAGATATCCCTGATTATCACCCAAAAAAAAAAAACTCACCTTGGAAAGAAATGGATTTCCTTTCTAAACTAACATACCATCATAGGAAGGATTGGTTTTAAATGACCCCTTTAAAAAGGAAAAGTATATCTATTGTTGGAAAATGCCAATTAAGTGATAACTACCTTCTTTAACAGAGAGGTCAAAACCAGGCACCAATTTACACAAGAGCTTTTTAACTGTTTTTGTGTTTGCTTGCATTTAAGACATCCATAATTCTGGTGACCGTTTCTCTGAATGGAATTCAATCCATCAGTCTACAAGTCAAGATTTAAGTTAATAGTTTTTTTTTATTAGAAGTATATAGAAATACAGTTGAGGGGGAAACATCAAAACATTAGCAATCACTGGATATAAATTTTGTTATCCGGGGGAAAAGCCAAAACATGGATAACCACCTTGGGTTTTACCTGCTGCAGTTTCCCCCAGAATAAGTTAATAGTTTGAACCATCACTAATTGAAATATTAATTACTTTCAAATATTAAATGACTCAGGAAATTTGCCTTTTTGTGTCACAAGACAAAGACCCAAAGTACCTGAGGAATCAAAGGAAGACAGAAGCCACAAGATGACTTCTCTTTAAGGGTTGTCACCTCACTGTCCCCATATGACATGAAAAGTCAAGTGGGGGCAAAAAGCATCACTGTTTCTTACAGCTTTAAAAGAACTGACAAGTACTTCTCAGTGCCATTTTCCTTTCACATAATAAATTTCTCACCTTTGTGAGCCACAATGAGTATTTGGGGAATTAGATGTCCAAGAGAAAACATCTATATGACAGAGTGAAATTCTAGTTCATGGTCATGTACAAGAAATTCAAAGTTATTGAACAGAACCCTTCAAATTGAGCACTGCTGTGGGTATTACAATTTTAAAAAACCCCTTAAATTAGTGTGCAGAGAAAAGGAATTCATAACCTAATAATTGAGGTAATAGCCCTGCTGCCAGGAGAAAAGTGGGTTAGCTGAGCTTATGTTTGAAATCAATAGTGGGCGCATGAAAGAGGTATAGATTTTTGATAATGCCTAAGTAACTTGAGACTGAACTGATCTATGGAAATGGCTAAAGGTTGAGACCATTATCATAGTTCAAGGTCATCTGTATCTGTGCTAGAGGAAGCTTGTGTCATCCAGCATGTTCATTTCTCACCTGTTGACTGTGCCAGAGAGCTTGCTTCTCAAGGATGCTGTAACCTTGGACTTAGAACTAGATGAACCCTGAAGAAGTTGGGGTGCACTTAGGATTCTTTTGTTGTATCTCTGAACTTCGTGCCATGACAGAATCATGGAACAATTTATTCTAAATCTTCGTGCCATGACAGATCATGGAACAATTTATTCTAAATCTTTCAATGAAGAAGTGGTTATATAACATTTGAACTTTTTTTTTCTGTCCAAGAGTAAAAACTGTAAAATGACATTACCCTTGACTACATACCTTATGTTACTTTTACTTAAATTTCCCTCTGTACATTGTTTTCTCAGTTTCTTGCGATCACTGTTTCATCTCACCTTAGGGTCTGTATAGTGTTTCCTCTACCTAGAATATTCTTTGCATCTGTCACCTACCATCCCCAACCCCAAATTAAATTCTCCTACATTATATTCAATCAGTCCATTGCATTCTGATTTTAAATAACTTAACCTAGTCTTTTATAACATGTTCTCATAGTGTCTTCCATCTCTCCTCCAAACTTACAGCTAGTGTTCTGTAGGTGACTTTGTTTAAAGATTAACTTAAATATCAGGGGCTGGAGCAGTGGCTCAGTGGTTTCGGCACTTGCCTGGCAAGCACAAAGACCTGGGTTCAAACCCCAACACCACGTACACAACTAAGTGTTGGAGCAACTAAGGCCATGTGAAAAACTAAATAAAGTTGTTTCTCTCTTTCTCTGTCTCTCTCACTGTCCCTCTCTTTAAAAAAAAAATTAACTTAAATATCAACATTAAATCTACAAATGTAAAAAATATAGCTATCATTAACTTTATTAATTTCATCTGTAAATTGGAGAAATTTCTCCACTAAACATTAAAATTATAAAGGTCACTAATTATAGGTGTAGAACAAATCTGAAGAACTACTATCATGACTGGTTTGATATCTAATATTTACACAGAAAGAAAATATCCATAGTATGCTGGTATTCTGACTTAATTGTAGTTTGAATGGTCACAGTATCTTACATGTTGCATGCAAGGTGAAGATGTTTTAGATTAAAATATAGTTTCTGCTTTATATTTATGCTTCATATAAACCCATACTCTTTTTCTCCCCCGGCAAAATAGTTATGAATATTAATGTGGTATCCTAAAGAGAAGCCAGACTCCAGACTTTGTAACTGATTAGAAGGATAAATTTTACATAGATTTGAAGTTTTCAAGCATAAGAAATAAATATGCAAACATGATTTGAATATACTGTTTTAATCAAGTCGATTAAAGGTGGAGAAAGGTTGCATTGATTGAGGTAAAAATTTCTGTCAAAGTTCTTACTAGTGTCATTTTGCAAATTTTTAAAGTTCATTACTGCTATGAAGAATGTGTGTGTTTGCTTTCTGTAGTGAAACATACAGGAACATACTGGAAAGCATGCTGCTAGAGTGTAATAACAATAACAAAAACCAAACAGAATAATGTTGACACTTTAAAGATAAAGGAAGCAATATATTTGAATTGCAATAATTTGAAATTGATATTCATTTCATATTATGCTTTATAACTCACATTTTGCTGATAATTTTGATTCTTTGTCATATAAATTTGAGAAAACTACAGAACGTTTGTGTTTGAGAGTTCAAATGCATTTGCCTTTTTCTTTAGGAACAGATATTAGCAATGTTTCCTGTGAAAATTTTGCAAGTTTTCACACTTTTCCATTGGAGTTTTATGTTTTTTAAGTATTATTTAAGATGTTAACCCTTGGCTTGATTTATTTGGGTGGATGTTTTCCTTAGCTTTAATGTTTGACTTTTTATCACATTCATCAGGTATATTGATTACTTCTTTTAAATTCAGGTCAGACCTACCTATTGTGCTCTTATTTTTGTTGTTCTTAGTACTTTCCTTCACTCCTTTTATACTTTGAAAGTCCTTCCATGTTCCAAGATAAAAAAGTCACGGACATTGCAGATTAGAATTCTAATTCTGCAGTTTTATATTCAAGTATTAATGTTTCACAGATAATTTTTCTATATGAAATAGGATTTGGATCTAATTTCATTTTTTTCAAATATTTATAATAATTTTAAGTATGAGAGAATCTTTCTTGCCCATTAATTTGATGGCCATCTTCATCTATGCTCATGGAAATTATGTGAAATGTGTGTGTGTGCATGTGAAAGAGACAGATCATTTTATTTTATTCTATTGATTTTTCATTAATTCTCAGTCTATCACATTCAAGCTATTATAACTTTGTAAATACATTTTGATATTTAGCAATATAAATTCCCCAAGGTATTTGAAAGTTCTATTTACAGATTAACTTTAGTATGAGTTTACCACGTTATCCTAAAATCTTATTAGGTTTATGCTTGAAAATTTGTTAAATTGACAAATTAATTCTAAGTTTGAAATCTTTATAATACTCAAAATACTATCCAAAAAATTATGCTGAGTGAAATATCCCAAACTCAAGAGATTTAAGGGCCAAATGTTTTCTCTCATATGTGGAAACTAGAGTACAATCTAAGACAGATTGAAAGTTAGCTAAGCTCAAAAATAAACTCAACATAGGTGAATTTTCACATAAGCAGGGGAACCACAACTATGAAGCTGGTGGGAGAAGTTAAGGGGGTTGTAGATGCAGCTGGGAACCCTTGCCTCCATGAGAAGCTCAACTACACACAGGCAGGCAGAGAGGATGAGAAAATTCCAAAATTAATACATGTGTATATGCTTATTTCTACCTATAATATGGGGTAAAGCAGAAGAGACATGGGAGCAGGGAGCGTCCAGGATCTGCCCCCGCTTCAACTAGTATCTGCCTTAACTTACTTGTCAATATCCATGTATATGTAACAACAAATCCCTCTGATATGTAAGACTATGTCAAACAAATAGAAAATAAATTAGTTAAGAAAAAGAAAAGAAAAACAAAACCAGATGAAAAAAAAAAATACCACCCAAGAGTTTGTATTTTTCAAACAGTTCTCATTTACAACAATGAGAATACTTTGTTCTTGTCTCCTTATAAGTTACATACCATTTTATATTTTTAAAATAATTAAATCAGAGAAATTCTATTCGAGTGGTTAACAATTGGATTTTTGCTTCAATATTCTGTAAATTTTCATGTTCTCATTTAGTACAGCTCGCACCTGATTGTTATAGCAGGATAAACAGACTAAGACAAAATATCTAAATGTGGATCATTTATAAACAGCATACATTTATTAATTAAAGTTTTGGATGCTTGGAAGCCTAAGATCCAAGAGATGGTAGATTTAATATCTTCTGAGAGCCTCCTTGCTACTTCCAAGATAGCATCTGGAGTGCTGTGTCCTCCAGAAGGGAAAGATGCTGAGTGCTACATGGCAGAAAGTCAAAGGCAAAACCCCAGGTGAACACCAGTTCACCACATGACAGAAGAGATGGAAACGTAATAAGGTGAGGAAGAAAAAAAGAATCCACTTTGTTTTATCCAGCCCTTTTCATACAATTTATAATCATCTCCTAAAGGTGTCATCTCTTAATACTATTGCATTCAGGATTAGGTTTCAATGTGAATTTTGGAAAGGTCAAAACCATTCAAACTACAGCAATGATCCTCATGTTGGTATTTTATATTATACTAAATATTTCTACTTATTCTCCTAAGTTTTATATAACACATATTTCTTCCAAATTTAGTATCCTTTTCCTGTCTTCATAACAGAATTTTAAGATTTTATTCAATTTAAATATGCTCATATGAGGTATTTCCTTTAGAAATTTCTGTATCAATTGTAATGCAAATAAGTTTGGTAAAATCAATAATGTTATCTCATTAACATATTCTGGTTATATTAGCAAGGAGCTATTCTGTATCTTATAACAATGTTTATTAGTATAAGAACAAAAAGCTAGTATGTGTAATCATTAAAGAGTTTGGAATAATAACTATCTGATTAGTTTTCTAGCAGTTGTAAAAAAAACAGTTCCCATACAATTTCTTACCCATATGAAGAAATCAAATTTTATTACAGGTCCAAATTCTCATAATTAGACTTTTGGCTTCATTAGAATTATGTCTTAATCAACACAGTTCAATAAAGTGTATTATGGATCAAAGGGATAAGATTTACTAGAATTTTAGCTGCAAGACTCATTTTCCTTAATATTCTTTCCCAAGTTGAACTCCCCTCTGTTCATACTATATGGAATTTCTTTCCCAGTAATAAGATGGCTGACATACAGGCTTTGGTTCAATGTGTCCTCTTTCAGTTGGAACCAAACTCAATCTGGGCCTTCTCTGTTCCTTGGGTCATTGACTTCCCTGAGATTTTGAAAAAGAACATGGAAGTTCTCTCTGTATTTCTCATATAAGTTCTTCAAATACTTCTAGTTAACCTTAAGCAATGAACTAGCTAAAGCCTATAAGAGAATGCACCAAAATGTTTAATGAACTGGAAATTGAAATTTTGAGGTTTTAATTTTGTAGATGCTTTGAAGCAATGAGATTATGCCAATAACAATACAATTAAAATATTAAGAAATTGCTATAATTTTTTACTAAAGGGAACAAGTTTCTCAGACCTTCAGCTTACTCAAACCTCTATATTATTAAATATCAAATGATCAACAAAATGATATCCTAATTTTGTGTGGGAGTCAAATATTGTAGAAAGGGCTTTAATTTCTGCTCAGGAAATTTTTTTTTAAAAAATTAATTCTGATGCATTGACTAGTTAAAGATACAGTAAGAACAAAGTGCACTTGGTATTTTAAAGACTTGTAATGATTACAATAAAGAATCATCTAATACAAGTTTAACATTGCATTTAAAAATACCATGCTTTTTCTACAGAAGACTTGACCTAGCATTCAATGGAGAAGAGGATGCTGAAGATTTTAATTAGCTAATATAAAGTATAGCATTGTTAAAGGCAGGATCACACAAATTAGAATTCTTAATAGAAAGTGTTCCTGGTAGTTTCAAAGATATAAACACTAAAGGAGTATAGGTAAGATAGGAAGCAAATGCAAACATTTCCTATGGCTCAGTATCTTTTCTGTCAACAATGGCTTGTTTTCTGTGAAGTTTACAGGGTACCTCAAAGAGTAGGCAGAGTTAAGTTCATGAAATATTCGCATTTTAGTTTCCCAGCTACATGGCACCTTATATGGCATTTACTAGGAAGTCATGTCTCAAATTCTTACAAAAAGGTTTGTTTACTATAAACAAATGAGGAACTTTTCATTAAAAGCATTCCATAGATAAGCAATCCCATCCTAACAAGCATCATTTGATTTTTTGCCACTCCAACTCACCTGCCTTCTTTTTTCCTGTAGACATAATCAATAACTTTTTAAACTATATTGTGAATGTTTTAAATATTTTAAATTTTAAAATATTTTATCTAGTTAGTAACTTTCTGAATACATAAATAAAATTCTTGTTAAAAAGTATCATAAGTTATAAATTAGTCTTTGGACTTTAACCTTCAAAAAATATTCCCTTAACATTTTGGACTATAGAGTAACTAGATGTCAGCAGAAAGAATAATTTGTTCATTTACACCGACATGGGTGTGTGTCATTTATCTATAGCAATCAAATATTTCCAAATGTAGTGATATATTTATTGTTATGAGATATAACTGGAAACCTCATATACTAAAATATTTAAACCATTGAAGTCTCTCCATTATGTCTCTCCAAATTTCCCTGGGAGAGGAAAGTAACAAATACATAGGAATTACCAAGTCTGAAATTGTTTTCCAAATAAATGTAATTTTAGTGATTGATTTTATTTTTATTGTGTGTGGGGTATGGATCAATAGATACATTCAACCCAAATGATATTTTACCAACCATAAAACTGTATTTAAAATAGAACCCCCAGGACTGCAAGATGGCCGACTTGAAGACAAATGCCTGCCCCCAGCAGCTCTGAATCTGGACGGAAAATCCCCAGTTCATTTCCAGTTTTTTGAGGTGCATTTGGGGGAGTAGCATCTTGAAAGCTCAATCCTAATTTGCTCAGTTGATTTGAGGACCAGAGACTTGGGAGTAACAAGTGGTTTTCTATTTTTTTCCCTCCAGGCTTGGACGCGGCTGCCACCCGGGAGCAAGGGAGGAGTCTAGCAGCCCGTGAACTCATCCCCACGGAAAAGCCGCTGTGCTTTAAATAGTTCTCTGTTCACCTGCTGCTGCCGCGTGGCTGGCTGCCACGTGTAGTGGTAGAAGATTCCAGCACCCTGCACTCCCCGCAGCAGAGATGTCGCAGTGCTTTAAAGTTAGCACCACTGTGGACTTTGTTTACCTGATGCTGGCACGCGGCTGCTACGGCAGCAAGTGGACCAGCAAACTAGGGGTTCTTAACAGAGCGTGGAGGAAAAAAAAGGGAATTTATCCACCCCACCAGAGAAGCAGAAATGCTACCTTTTTTGTTTCGGATTACATTCCACTGGAGGGAGGGCTGCAGGCGACAGTGACCAAGGCCGCCAGAGGCTGCACAGGGCAGGGCTGTGAGCAGCCGGAGCTGCCACTTGGAGCTGAACTGTCACAGCGATCCAGCGCTCAGGGCTCTGAGCCCATACTTATAAAAACAACTTCGGGACAGCATCAGGCGAGCAAGCGTGCAGCTTCAGCCACCCGCCGAGCTCACACTCTGTGGGGGGCAAGAGCTGAGCCTGGCATCACATGCTAAGGAGCCCAGCGGAACTCTCGGCTCAGCGGGAAAGCCGGGCCACCATCCGAGCCCCAGGAGACAGCTCTCTCTGGCTTTTTAGAGCAGCCCAGGATAAGCGCACCAGGAAATCACCACGGGCTTCAGTGTCAGCCAGGAAAAGAAGGCCTAGGTCAGCCCCAGACTCCACCCTTCTTAGGAGGTCTTCAGTTTCTGGAATAAGGGGGAACAATTCCCTTCCCTGTCCACTCCTCCTAGCCAGGAGGAGCACGTCTTTTGACACAAGAGACAGTGTATGCCTCTCCCAGCAGAGGGAGAATAAGAATCAGCCAGGGTCCCTGCTCATTAAGCCCTCTGGCTGCAGCTCCCCTGAGAAGCCTGCAAACTTCAGGGCTTTCCAGAATCAATCCTCTTCATTGGAAGCCCCTCCTAGAAATCCCAGGAACCTGAAGACACCCCAGTCTGCTTTGTGAGATCACATAACCACAGACCGAGAGACAGTCATATCAAAGCCCAGAAGCAAAGTGAACTTCTCCTCCCACAGGTCCCAGAGGCTCCCTTACTGGTTTTAGTTCCAAGGTTTCATTAAGAAACTTAACTTCATAAAGGGTCAGAGACATTCTTAATATCTATAGTTTCAAGTGTTGCCTAGTAAGAATTTTTTTTCTACAGTTGATTGCGTATTCTAGATGTATACCATTCTATTAATTGGAAAAGTTTACTGGTTCTCTGATATATGAAAACTATACCTGTTTTTTTCTCCCTGACTTGTTAACCTCTAGGAGCAGATATCCCCCCTATTCTTCCATATTTTTTTCTCTTCTTCTTTTAGGGGGGAAAATTAACAATATTTCTTCCTATTATGTTACCCTGTTTTTAGGTTTCTTTTTTTTCCCCATTTACTGTCTCTCTTATTCCCTCTTATCCATCCTGTCTAGCCTTGTCCTCATTCTTGTGAAGAAGGATCCTAGTCAGTGCATATAGTATTTGAAATATTTTATGCCTGACAAACATAATTCACAGGGATAACTTCTTCCCTTTAATGATCACCCAAATCTTAGTAATAACTCTTTTACCCTTCCTAAATTAGGCCACAGCTATCCTAGCTTCCCTTTGGATCTGTATTTTCTTTTCTACTACTTTCTTTTCTCCTTTATTTTAAATTTAGTAATTTTTTTAAAATTTCCCTTTTCTTTTTTCCAAATTTTTTCTTAGCAATTTCTTTTTCTTTCTTCAGCAAATTCTTTACCTGCTCCACTTTCTCAATGTACATAATTGGTCTATATAATCTCTTCTCTTAATTTCACCAGCATTACCCCCCCCCCTTTCTCACTCCAAATTGTTTAACTCTCTTCAACCCCCCATCATTAAGGCTGCATTTGTTAATCTGAATAACACTTATTTGTTCTAGAAGTCCATTATATGTAATAGCAATATACAGGTGGACCAAAAATATGGATTATCACTAACTGTAGTTACATAGGCTGAATTCAACAGTCTATTATAATCTGTGCTAAGTAACCAATTTACTACTGTTTATTGTAAGATTTGGTTGTACACATTGACAATTTGCTACTAGCGCATGAGGTGTTGGAATTCTGTAATGGTAACAAACAGTTCACAGTAAAGGGGGTAGTCTTTTGAAATCAACTCTTCTGACAAAACTCCATTTCAAGTAAGGGTTGGGACAGATCTCCCAATCCAACAGCTTAGTCCTTAAGGCAGAAGACAGGAAAAAGAACCACCGAACCTGGTATTGCTTCCACATAGGGTTCACCTGGCAAATAAGAGAAGAATCTCTTCAGATGTGAGCAATCAAACTCGAAGAGGTTCACATCAATACCAAAATTCCTCTGGTAAGGGGGCTATGGCCAGGGATCAGGATGAAAATCTAGAATATATCAATGAGCCGATAACAAAAAGTAACAACAACTTAAAAGAAGAGATAATGAAGGGAATAACTGAGAAAACTCAAGAATTAAAAGACTCAATCATTAAAGAAATAGATTCTCTCAGAAAGGAAGTTACAGACCTCAAATCTGAAGTCAATGACATGAAAGGGACCATGCAAGAATTCAATAATAGACTAACTTTAGTAGAAAATAGAACCTCCGCTATTGAAGAAAGAACTTCTGATAATGATGACAGGTTGATCAAGCTAGAGCTCACTGACACCAAAAAAAGAAAAACAATTAAGAGATCATTACCAGTATTTCAAGAATGTCTGAGATGAAATGAGAAGGAACAATCTGAGAGTAATTGGAAAACAGGAAGAAATTGAGATACACACCAATGGTATGAGGAATATTCTCAAAGAGATGGTGAAAGAAAACTTTTCCCACATAAAAATAGAATCTGACATGCTCATCCAGGAAACTTACAGGACACCCAATGGGCCTAATCAAAAGAGAAACTCACCAAGACGTATCATATTCAAAATGTACAACAGAGATACCAAGTAAACTATACTAAAAGCAGCAAGGGAGAAGTGCCAAATCACATTCAGAGGCAAGCCAATAAGAATTATCTGTGACTTTTCAACCCAAACACTGAAGCAAGAAGGTCTTGGAATAATATCTTTCATCGTCTAAATGACCACAAAATGCAGCCTAGAATTCTATACCCAGCAGAACTCAGCTTCAAATTTGATGAGGAAATACAAACTTTCCATGATAAAACAAAACTGGCAGAATTTGTCAGCAGAAAACCTGCCCTACAAAGAATTCTCAAGGAAATACTCCAAACAGAAGAATAAGCAATTGATACCCAAAACCCACAAACTGAAGAAATTCAGTGAAAGTATCACCCAGCAAGAACCAAGGCAACCACAGAACTAGCTAAATAAGACACAATGACTACGAATCAATTACACACTTCTATCAATACTGAATATGAATGGTTTAAATGCACCATTCAAAAGACAGACTTGCAGACTGGATCAAAAAACATAATCCAACTATACGCTGCTTACAAGAAATTCACCTAACAGGCAAAGACATCCACAGAATAAGGGTGAAAGGATGGGGGAAAAAAAAAATCTACCATGCTTACGGCCAAAGAAAACAAGCCAGTGTCGCTATATTTATATCTGACAAAGTAAATTTCAAATATAAATCAAAAGAGATAAAGAAGGTCACTACTTAATACTAAAAGGAACCCTTCCACAGGAAGAAATAACCATAGTTAATATTTACTCTCCAAACAACAACGTACCCAACTATGTGAAGAAATTACTGCATGACAACAAACCACTCTTGGATCACAACACAATAATTCTAGGAGACTTCAACACTCCGCTGTTAGACAGATCATCAAAACAAAAAAATCAACAAAGAAACCTCCAGTCTAAAATACTCCATAAACCAAATAGACTTAATAGACATATATAGAATTTTCCATCCCAAGTTAATGGAATACACTTTCTTCTCTCCAGCACATGGATCCTTTTCCAAAATAGACCATATTCTGGTTCATAAAGATAATCTCAGCAAATGTAAAAAAGTAGACATCATTCCGTGTGTCCTTTCAGACCACAATGCTATGACCCTAGAGATCAACAGCAATAATCATAACAGACAGCACACATATTCATGGAGATTGAATAATACCCTATTAAATGAAGAATGGATCCAAGAAGACATGAGAGAAGTAATCCAAAAATTCTTGGAAGAGAATGAAAATGAAGACACAACATATCGAAACTTCTGGGACAGCATGAAAGCTTTCCTAAGGGGAAAATTCATAGCATTGAGTGCCCACATTAAAAATGAAGAGAGATCCCAAATAAATAAGCTTACACTTCATCTCAAAGCCCTTCAAAAGGAAGAACAATCTAACCCCAAAGTCAGCAGAAGGAAATAGTCAAGATCAGAGCTGAAATCAATGAAATTGAAAACAAAAATAAAAATAAAAATAAAAAGAATTGATGAAACAAAGAGCTGGTACTTTGAAAAAATAAACAAGATTGATAGGACCCTAGCGAATCTAACCAAAATTTCCAATGAAAAGGGAGTGATCACCACTGACCAAGGAAATCCAACAAATAAGATCATACTTTGAAAACCTATACTCCCCCAAATAGATAACTTGGAAGAAATGAACAAATCTCTTGGCACATACAACATCCCTAAATTGAATCAGGAGGATATTGAATTCCTAAATAGCCCAATCACAGGCACTGAAATCCATATCACAATTAAAAGTCTACCAAAGAAGAAAAGCCCAGGACCTGATGGCTTCTCCGCTGATTTTTACCACACTTTTGAGGAGGAACTAACACCTCTCCTTATTAAGTTATTTCAAGAACTTGAAAAGGAGGGAATACTCCCATCCACTTTTTATGAAGCAACCATAACTCTGATACCAAAACCTGACAAGTATACATCAAGAAAAGAAAACTACAAACCATGTCCCTTATGAACTTGGATGCAAAATTCCTTAAATTCCTAGCAAACCATATTCAAAAACTTATCAAGAAAATAATCCATCATGATCAAGTGGGCCTCATCCCAGGAAAGCAGGGGTGGTTCAACATATGCAAACAATTAATGTAATTCACCACTTAAACAGAATCAAGGACCAAAACCATATGATCATCTCAATGGATGCAGAAAAGGCCTTTGATAAAATCCAGCACCCTTTTATGTTCAAAACTCTAGAGAAGGTGGGGTTCAAAGGACCATTTCTGAACTTTGTTAAGGCTATATATGCTAAACCCTCAGCAAGTATAATACAAAACGGAGAAAAGCTGAAAGCATTTCCACTAAAATTGGGAACAAGACAAGGCTGTCCTCTCTCACCACTTTTATTCAATATTGTTCTTGAAACCCTAGCTGGAGCAATTAGGCAAGAGAAAGAAATCAAAGGGATAAAAATAGGAAGAGAGGAAGTCAAACCCTCTCTTTTTGCTGATGACATGATCCTGTATCTGGAAGATCCAAAAAACTCCATCAGTAAACTGCTTGAACTTATAAACAGATTTAGTAAAGTGGCAGGATATAAGATCAACACGCATAAATTAATAGCTTTCCTATACACTAACAATAGGACTGAAGAAGAATTGAGAAAATCAGTCCCTTTCAAAATAGCTTTGAAAAAAATAAAATACTTGAGAATTAACCTTACAAGGGAAATCAAAGTTCTCTTCAACGATAACTATCAGTCATTGAAGAATGAAATCCAAGACAACATAAGAAGATGGAAAGATGCCCCATGCTCTTGTTTAGGCAGAATTAATATAATAAAAATGTCAATTCTACCAAAAGCTTTATATATAAATCTACATAAGATTTAATGCTATCCCTATAAAGATACCTATGTCATTCTTTACAGACATAGACAAAGCAATTCTCAAATTCATTTGGAACAATAAGAAACCCAGAATTGACAAAACACTACTAAGCAAGAAAGATTAAACAGGTGGTTTTGCCATACCAGATTTAAAACTATACTACAGAGCTATAGTAACAAAGACAGCATGGTACTGGTATCAGGATAGGAAAGAAGACCAGTGGAATAGAATAGAAGACCTTGAAAGAAACCCACAAATCTTTAAACATCTGATTTTTGACAAAGGGGGGCAAAATATTACAGGGAGGAGAGACAGCCTCTTCAACAAATGGTGCTGGACAAACTGGACAGACACTTGCAGAAAGTTGAAATTAGACCCATATCGTTCTCCTTGCATGAGAATCAAATCAAAATGGATCAAGGAGCTAGGAATTAAACCCCCTACCTTGAAAATGACAGAAGACAAAGTAGGTCCAACACTTCAGCATTTGGGAGGAGGCAAAGACTTTCTCAATATGTCTCCAAAAGTGAAGGAAGTAAAGTAAAAAAAAAAAAAAAAAAAAAAATCAGTGAATGGGATGCCATAAAGCTATAAAGCTTTTGTACTGCCAAGGAAACAATCATAAGAGTCATGAGGTTTCCTACGGAAATGGAGAGAATCATGGGCTATGATTCTTCTGACAGGAGTCTCAAATCCAGAATCTACAAAATCCTCAAAAATCAACTACAAAAACACTAACAGCCCAATTAATAAATGGGCCAAAGAGCTAAATAGAAACTTCTCAGAGGACATGAATCAAGCCAATTAATACATGAGAAAATGCTCTCAATCACTAGTAATCAGAGAAATGCAAATGAAAACTACATTAAGATATCACCTTACACCAGTCAGAATGCAAAAAATGAAGAAAATAAACAATAATAGATGCTGGAGGGGCTATGGAGAGATAGGCACACTAACACACTGTTGGTGGAGCTGCAGACTGGTACAGCCCCTCTGGAAAGCAGTGTGGAGAATCCTCGAAAAACTAGGGAAGAGCACACCATATGATCCTGCTATTCCACTCCTGGGTATCTTTCCAGGGGATTTAGAATCAGCACATTATAGTGACACAGCAATATCTATGTTCATAGCAGCTCAATTTACTATTGCTAGACTTTGGATGTCCCTCACTGGAAGAATGGATCCAAAAACTGTGGTACATACATACCACTGAATTTTACATAGCAACTAGAAACAATGATATTGCAGCCTTTGATGCAATATCATCAAATGGCTATGGAAGAAATTATGCTGAGTAAAATCAGCTTAACCCAGATAACCAAGGGTTGAATGTCTCCACTCATCTGTGGAGGTTGAAACTAGACCCTGGCCATTGAGAAAGGTGGTCTATCATCATGTGTTAAATTCGGATAAGGTGTAATGTTTTACAGCCTAATACTTTTTTTTTTAAGAGATATTGTGGGTAAGGGAAGGGTGGGATATGGGTGGGAAATTGGGGGGAGGGGCATCCCTAGGGGTAAATCTAGTATCCAGAAACTATACACATTTTATATTATTTTGTTAAAAATTTGTATGGTTGTTCAAAAATAAAAATTAAAATTAAAAAAATAGAACCCTTAACTAAAAAATTAATTATGTCAGGATTTATCAACTGTGTCTTCAATATTCCCAGATTTTACAACTCAAACATTGTATGAAAGAGACTCAAACTGCCTAAGTAGTACTCAAACTTCTGTGAATTTTAAAAAGCAACAATATTGTATTCAGAAGCAGTCATAGCTCTAGATACATGAGCCTGGTCAATTAACCTATTTTAACAACTATCCTAAACTTTGGGCTCTCTCGATTAAAAAAAAAAAATGTCATTTATCTGAATCTTCACCCTCAGTTGCCACTTTATATTCTACCTAGGCCTATAGGTTTAGCTTCAAATCTGAATAATTAAACTTGAAGCAAAGATTTCTCAATCAATGTGTCAAAGCACCACTGGGAAATATTTCCACCACAAAAAGGGGTTGCATATTTTTCAACCTGCATCCCTTAAACACATATCCTCCAAACAGGTGAATGCTCTACCTGAGTTAGAGCTTGCTCTTCGTTTTAAAGGTTATTTAACACGTTATCTTATAAAAATGATTTTTAAAACATCTATGAATTTCAGAATGTAAAGGTTTGAAATTAAATCATGATGAAAATATCATTTCCTCAATTTCTCCTATTACTTATGGTGTCACTGCTGGGAATTTCCGCAAGGTTTTTATGTTTTGTTCGTATATGTGCTATAGTGTATTATTGCCATTTTTCTATTTTCTACCTAAGACTTTGAATTCATATAAATACTAACTACAAGGTTTATTGATGGAATGCAAAATTGAATCAGAATTCAAATCTAGGAAGTGTGATTATAACCATTTAAAGGGAAAAAATTATTTCAGAAAGTAACACAGTATCAATACATGGAAAAGAAGATTGTTTAATAAGCCCAGATTCAAATGACAGCAGAAAATATAATTTTTAAATAAAGAAGAAATAAATAAGACAGTTAGTGAATCCTCCTTAAAGTAAATGTCAACACTAATTTCTGGGCCACCATCACTAAAATACGAAATAAAAAAAACTATTAGGATGAAAGTCCAAGACATGATAGAGCAGCACATGGTCGCTGCTGTAAGTCCAACCAAAGCCCTGAGGAAATTGATGCATTCAGCAAATCCCTCTGAGATATATAATTACTTAGTTCTGGACTACAATTCTTGAGTTGCACAGCTATTTCCTAGAAGCATTTCTCAATGTGTCACAGATTGCTTTAAAAGGGAAATTGATAACAATAGAAAAAAAAACAATAACAGTATCAGCGGTACTTTTAACAACTGTAGACTAAGACATCCAGAGCTGGATGAGCAGCAGCTGCCTCTGCATACACAAATGCCATTCAGATACATAAGGGAGAGTATGTCTATATAAACGAAGCTTCCTTCCTGCACCTGAGCGTTCGTACCAGTAGAAATATCACAGAACGGCTAAAGTCAAGTCCACACAGACTCCACCACTCTACAAGATATTTAGGCCTTATCAATTTACCTAATCTTGCAAAACCTTAGTTGTCTTATTTATAGATACCTTTCGCATGGAATATATCAATTTTAATTAGGTAAAATGATCTCTGGCCACATAGAGAAACTATCAACAGCAATAATAGTAATGATTGGGATGAAATTTATTGTTTACAATTTCATTGGTAAATGGAAAGTGAACAAATATCATTCTTTCAGGCATCCACTGTGAAGTAATTACAAAACCATATTATTATTTATTTACTCATTCATTGATAAAATGAAGTTGAAGGGCTGGAGCAGTGGCTCAGCTGTCAGAGTGCTGGCTGGGCATGCATGAGGACTCAGCACCACGTACACAACTTGGTGTTGGAGAAACAAAGTCCAACTGAAAAAGTAGATAAAATTCATTTTTTCCTCTCTCCTTCTATCTTTAAAAATAGAAAATAAAGTTGAGTGTCTACCATGTGCTGAACATTAATCTAGGCATTTGGTATAAACAAGAAAATCAAATAGAGATCTCTCTTGCAGAGTTAGCAATGAACCAAATAATAGTAAATAAATTCCATAAATAAATCATACAGTATTTTGGAAGGACAAAAATAAGGGAAAATATAAAAAAAAGGATAAAGAGGATTGTTACCATTTTATACCACATGTACATCTCTTTGAAAATGTGATTTAAGCAAAGACTTGAAGGTAGTATGAGCTTGAGCCTTATGCAACAGAAAATGCTAACATGATAATCCTTATGCAGTAGACACAACTATAGTCAAAGAGGACCATCAAATCAAAGGGAAGCATGAAATTAGAGTCGAAAAACAGGATGGTAAGGTGGCCAAGATCAATTGTCAATGTGTCATCCATGGTAAAGTCCATCTATTTTACTCTCAGTTACATAAAGGACAATTTGAGGATTTTTAGCAAAAGAGCAATATGATTATATTTGTTTTTAAGTGATCACTCTGTGTTCTGTGTTACTGTGAACAAAGAGAGGAGTTAGAAGGAAGAGAGGACAGTAAGAAGCCATTGAACTTTCCAGGAGAGAGACACTGATGTGGCAACTAGGGTTCTAACAGGGAATAAAGAGACAGGGACAGATCCGAGCTGGACTTTGAATGTAAATGCAACTGGCCTGGCTGTCAGATGGTACATTGGTTGTAAGAGAAATGGGAGTATCGAATGACTCAAAGTTCTTTGACGTGAGCTGTTGGGAACATGAGGTTCAGCTGGCTTGTAGAAGAATTGGTGGTAAACAACTCTAAGGGGTCCAGCTGGCTTGTAATTAGCAAATTGCCTGACAGCATGACTAAGCTATTCGGCCACTCATTTGTTACAATTGGAGAAAGGTGTTTGCATTGTACCCTATTGGTTATTGTAATGGATAAATAGAGTAGCAGCTAGTCAGGTAAGAGAGCAGCCAAAGGAGAAGCAGCCAAAGAAGGAGCAGCCAAAGGAGAAGCAGTAGCCAGAGAAGAGCAAGAAAGCAAGCAGCCACATCCTGAAGGAAGAGAGCACAGAAGCAGCAGTCAGAAGAAGCCGCCGCAGTCAGAAGAAGCCGCCGCAGTCAGAAGAAGCCGCCGCAGCAGCAGCAGCATCAGAGACATCAGAGAGATCAGCAGCGGTAGAAGATGCAGGTCCCGTGTTCCAGCCGCCA
>PVKS010024480.1:0-31020 GCA_004027875.1 Aplodontia rufa
TTAGTTTAATTGCATCCCATTCATTTAATTTTGATTTTACAGCATGCGCCATAGGAGTTCTATTAAGGAAGAAGCGGCTGACTCCTATAAGGTGTAGTGTTTCCCCGACTTCTTTTTCTAATAAATTTAGAGTTGTAGGCTTAATATCCAGGTCTTTGATCCATTTTGATTTAATTTTTGTGCAGGGTGAAAGATAAGGTTCTAGCTTCAGTTGTCTACAAATGGCTGTCCGGTTTGTCCAACACCATTTGTTGAACAGGCTATCTTTCTTCCACACTATACTTTTGTCCCCTTTATCAAAGATCAAATAGTTAAAGATATGGGGGTTTGTTTCAGGATCTTCTATTCGGTTCCACTGGTCTTCAGTTCTGTTTTGATACCAATACCATGCTGTTTTTGCTACTACAGCTCTGTAATATAATTTCAGGTCAGGGATTGAGATGCCCCCTATTTCTTCTTTTCTGTAGAGTAGTGTTTTGGCTAGTCTGGGTCTCCTGTTTTTCCATATGAACTTGAGAAATGCTTTATCTATATCTCTGAAAAATGCCATAGGTATCCTGATGGGGATTGCATTGAATCTGTAAAGGGCTTTGGATAGAATGGCCATCTTTATTATGTTGATAATCAAGACTTTTAAAAGCTGGCTCAGGGGCTTGAGTGATGCTTCAGCAGTTCGAGTGCTTGCCTAACAAGTATTCAGAAAATCCAAAACCTCTGCCAGAAGACTTCTAGAACTTATAAACCAATTAACTTTCAGAATCCAAGGTCAATGCCCATATATCAATGTCTTTCCTCTACTCTAACAGTGAATCAAATGAAGAAGAGATCAGGAAAACTAACCCACTTACAAGAACCTCAAAACAAAAAAGTAAAATACCTGGGACTTACTCTAACCAAAGAGATAAAAGAGCTCTACAGTGAAAACTATAAAACTGAAGAAAGATAGTGAAAAAGGCCATGGAAGATGAAAACACATTAGATATTCTTGGATAGGCATAATTAACATTGTCAAAATGGTCATGTTACCAAAAGTGCTATAGAGATTCAATGCAATTGCCATCAAAATACCAATGAATTTTTTCACAGGATTAGAAAAAAAATTCTTAAATTCATTTGGAAAAATAAGAGATTCAGAATCACTAAAACAATACCAAGAAAGAAAAGTGAAGGAGGCGTCACACACAATACCTGATCTGAAGTTGTACCACAGAGCTGTGGTTTAAAAAAAAAGACAGTTTGGTATTGGCATGAAATAAGATATAAAGACAGAGAAATTGAATAGAGAACACAGAGACAAATCCAGAAATTTATAGACTTCTCATATTCAACAAAGGAAGTAACAATACATTAGACAGGATAGCCTTTTTAATTAATTATGAATGGAAAAATGGATAGCTTTATGTAAAACAAATGAAATTAGATCCTTATCTATCACCCTTTACAAAACTCCAATCAAAATGGATCAAAGAGTTAGGAATCAGATCATAACACTTCCAAACACTAGAAGAAAACATAGGGTCAACATTCCAGCATGTAGGAGCTGGCACCAGCTTCCTTCACAAAACTGTCATAGCATAAGAAGAAAGACCAAGAAACAATAAGTGGTATGTTGTTAAGTTAAAAACTTTCACACAGGTAAGAAGACATTAAGACTATAAAGAGAATCTAGTGAATGGGAGAAAATTTTACCAGTTATCCCTGTGCTGGAGGAATAACATCCAGAAAATGCAATAAATAATAGTTATCACCAAAAATCAATTACTAATGAAAAAATGTTCAACATCTCTAGTAATAAGAGAAAAGGAAATTAAAAGCACAGTAAGATTTCATCTCGGTACAATTAGAATGGCAAAGATGAAACTCAAAAATAATAAATGCTGCTGAGTTTGCAGGGAGAAAGGAACACTTCTACATTACTGTTGGGACTGCGGGGCAGTTGAAACACACTGAAAAGTAGTACAGAGATTCCCAAAACAATTAGGAATGGAAACACCCTGCTTAACTAACTATCCCATTCCTAGGGATATTTCCAAAGGATCTAAAATATACATACTACAGTGACATATCAAATAGTAACAGCACAATTCACAATAGCTAAATTATGGAATAGATGCCTGTCACTAGAAGATAATGTGGTATATACATATGATGGAGTCTACTCAGCTTTTCCAAAATTGAAATGATGGCATTTACTGGCAAATAGAAAGAAATGGAGAATATCTTACTAAGTGAAATTAGCCAACTTAGCAACTCACTAGCATATGATTTGTCTCATTTGTGAAGCCAGAGTTAAGAGAAAGAGCGAGAGTAGGAAAGGACTGCATAAAGAGCCATCCAAGTAAAAACTAATACATGAACTTAAAGGAAGTATAGTAGAGGAACAAGAAGGTGAGAGGGGAGAAAGAACAGGAGTGGGAAAGGTACAGTACAAGGGGACAGGGAAAAAAGATTATTTTGCACCTATCAATAGAAGAAAAGAGCCATGGAATAGGTGGGATATTGGCCAAATTATATTGAGTGTATGTAGGAATATGTAACTTTTTTCTCTATAAATTTAATGCATCAATAAAAATGTAAAAAAAATGAACTGGATAATGAATTACATGGCGCACATGCATGTACCTGGTCAAACAAGACTATTAATTTACTTGTTTAATCATAAAATCACAAAGGTCTATTAAACATTTTTCAAAAGGGTACTTGAGCCGTTTATATTTTTTTTTTTTTTAAAGAGAGAGGGACAGTGAGAAAGACAGAGAAAGAGAGAAACAACTTTATTTAGTTTTTCATATGTTCTTAATTGCTCCAACACTTAGTTGTGTATGTGGTGCTGGGATTTGAACCCGGGTCCTCATGCTTGCCAGGCAAGCGCCGAAACCACTGAGCCATTGCTCCAGCCTGAGCCGTTTATATAGAGAAAAAAGGGAAAGACTCAGTGACTACTAGTGCATAAGGAATAAAAGAGATCAGAAGTAATTGAACTCACTATCTCCATTTCACTTTGAGTTCTAACAATGTAGGAAAAGTGGAAGATAAATCAATTATAGAACCATAGGCCAATGAAAAATCAATATAATACAGAAGTTTACATGACTCTTATCAGATGAGAAGGAGTACAAAGGACTGTGCTATAGAGCTGCACTAAAGCTTTCTTACCTTCTCCTGTTTGGGGTGAACTGCCATAACATCTTCAGTGGAAAGATGAGACTGGATCTGGGTGATGAGACTGGATTTACACTGCTTCTGAAATCTGGTGTACTTTGCCCAACATACAGGGCTCTGCAGCCATGGCAGCTCTGTCCAAGTATATGTCTGCAGGCAGCTGGGCTCAGCTCACTCTGCAGATGGTGGTGTTGCATCACTTCCTGGGCAGTGTTGCAGTAGATTTCAGAACCTCACTGCCTGAGGTAGTTTTGCAAAGATCCTTTGTCTGGTCTCAGCATGTGCCACTATGCCCCTGCTCTCCAAACTCTTTTCTGATGAAAAGTTACAGTATTACCTGTATCTCCTGTGTCTGGGTTTTGGCATCTGGGGATGGAACCTGATCCAACCCAGGCAGGGCCTCCCTCACAAAATCTCAGCCTGGGCTCTTCCACCCAAGGAGATGTGCCCCTAGCCTTCCTCTGTTGCTAAAGGAAAACGTTAGAGGGTGTGGTTCTCAGTGAACCTGGGAGAGGGGAAAAGAATAGGCTTAAAGGGATTTCTTGAGGGTTTCAGAACAGAGCTCCTGAGGACCTATTTTAAGAGGAATTTTTAAAGAGCCTCCATGACTGGTTCCTTTGGATTGAAAGCTGATATTCAGGCTGTTTCTGAGAATGCAGTTCCTCTGTTTTCTCTGTTGGACCCCCACCCCACCACCTTTCTGAGTTACCAAACTCCTCTACCTGTCTCATGACTAATGTGTTTGTTGTTGATCTTGTTGTGAATTCAAGGCCTGTGAGCTTCAGGAACTTAGTGAGATCTGGTCCCTCCCCTTTTCTCAAAATCAAAACAGCTGGGATGAAGGAGCTCAATGACCAATGTTGGCCTGAGTGGTAACACTGATCACTAGCACTTGCAGGTGATCACTCTCTGAGAGAGAGATTGCACATTCAGTGACAGATGCAATGAGACAAGTTCCATCTTAATATTCTTTATTTAACATAGCACTCCAGATATAGCAATGCACAATTCTCAAGGAATGTCACACTACAAATCACACTCTCCTATATTGTTATCTTATTTAGTCACAGCACACACACATATAATATAAACTAATTATCACACACCACTTATAGACTTTTCTTAATGTAATAAGCTTAAGGCAAGACAAGGAAAAATAAACTTTGTCCTCTCACCAGGATCAGTGTGATGTCCATGGTTACTATCAGAATGCAAGCTGAGTTGTCCTGCAGGTCAGGCAGTCTCCAGGCTGAGTGAGGTCAAATTGCAGGGAGCTGGATCCGGCATGTCAAGCACTCTTGAGACAAAGCCAAGGGTTGCTGCTGTTGGGTATTGCAAGCTGCTTCAGACTCTGGCATGGGGTTGCTGGGTTTGATGGCAGGTCAAACGGGTTGTGAGGGGATGGAGATGAGGCATGCAATGGGTGTAAGGACCAATGTCCACATGCTTCCATTGTGGTGCATGTCTCTGCTTTCTCAGTTGCAGGCCTTGGTTTTTATCCTCTTTTTCATGAGGTTTGGGTATGAGTTTGCACCTTCTCATTAGTATGCATTTTTGGGGTACCACCTCTTAATTGGTATGAATTTTTGGGTAAGCTTTACTTGGTTAGCACAATAAGGGTCCTGGTAAGGGAAATTTCAGGCATATTCCAGGAATTGCGTTAAAGGTGTTAATCTGCTGTGAGTTTAATGCTATCTGGTACAATGCAGGAGGCTAAGTTGCTTCACTGTGTGACTTCTAATTTGGAAGCTTGCTCTGTGTACTAGACTATGTCTCTGTCCACTCTGGACAGCCAACAATGCTGCTGAGTTAAATCCTCAGTACCCAAGCCAGGCAAAAACAGTCCGAAGGTATTCAGAGTAGATGTTTTTTCTGTTGTAGGAGGTGGGGTGCCCTGGTGATCAGAGCAGATTCTGTGCTGTGCTCTGCCACTGATCTGTAGCACTCAGTCCTAGTCAGATCTATGCAGGTTCAAAATCATGCAACATACAGACACACTGCTTTTCTCTCAATTAGGTGTTCAGAGTGAGTGACAATGGTTGGGAGGGTTTTAGCTAAAAAATATTAATAGTAAGTAATGTTGCTGCTGATGCTACTTATAATATTGATAACAATGATTTTTTAAAGGAGGGGAGAAAATCAATTTTATTCATATTTTTCATCTGGTCCTTGCTTCTAAAACACTGAGTTGTGTATGTGGTACTGGGGTTTCAACACAGGTAGATACTTGTGCATGCAAGGCAAGTACTCCAATTGCTGAAGTGACATGCCAGCCCCTTAAAATGATTAATAAATGATAAAAATTTCAGAATGGATGCTCAAGGACTGGAGTGGTGTTGGATTAATTGTTACAGTGCTGCCTGGCATGTGCAAGAACATGGTTTTAAACCCCAGCACCTTGTACACCATGAAGGGTTGAAGTAATGAAAGCTGTTTGAACAATTCAACAAGATTGATCTGTCTTTTTTTTATTTGTTTGACATGGACTTACATATTGGAAGGAATTGCTCTTACATATATTATGTGTACATGGATGCTGACATAGTGAGAGAGTGAATTAAAGTTGATCCTAGACCAGGATCTACCCCCCTTCTTCCATTCCCTGAACTCATGTTTCATCAGTAATCCCACCATGCTATAGTTTGATATGAATATACATGTAGTATAATAATTGTTGACATTTCTTGGTTTCTCTGCCTGCCTGTGTGTAGCTAGGCTGCTAATGGGAGTTTAGTATTCCCCATTGTAATGCTAAACAATCCCCCTTCTCTTTTCCCTCCCTCCCTCCCATCTCCCCCACCTTCATAAGTAAGGTTCACCCAGCTTATGTGGAGCTTCAACCAAAGTGAGTTCAGTACTTAAACTCAGCTGACCATCATCCTGCTATACATTTTACACTACACTAGGTTCTTCCTAGTGACAGAAAACATTTGGCCCTTAAGTCTCTGAGTTTGGGATATTTCACTCAGCATGATTTTTTCAATTTCCATCCATTTGGCTGCAAAAGGCATGCTATCATTCTCTAATAGCAGGTAGAACTCCATGGTGTATATATATCAGGATTTATGAATCCATTCATCCAGCGAGGGGCACCCAGGTTAGTTGGTTCCATAGTTTAACTCTTATAAACTGATCTGCTATAAACATTGATGTAGCAGTGTCTCTGTAGTGTGTCAATTCTAGCTCTTTTGGGAAAATACCAGGAGTGAGTGGAATAGCTGAGTCTTCAGGTAGTCCCATCCCCAGGTTTTTGAGGAGTCTCCACACTGCTTTCCGGAGTGGCTGCAGAAGCTAGCAGTCTCACCAGCAGTGCATCAGTGTTCCTTTCTCCCCATGATCCCTCCCAACAGCACCTGTTATTGTTCCTATTCTTCATTTTGGCTGCTCTGAATGGAGTGAGATAGAATCTTAGTGAAGTTTTGATTGGCATTTCTCTGATTGCTGGTGATGTAGAACTTTTTTTCATACATGGATTGGCTTTGTGGACATCTTCTGTTGAGAAGTTTCTGTTTAATTCCCTTGCCCATTTATTGATTGGATGATTTGTGGTTTTGGTGCTTGGTTTTTTGAGTTCTTTGTATATTCTGGATGTTGGTCCCCTGTCAGAGGCAGAGCATGCAATACTTTTCTCTCATTCTTTAGGTTCTCTCTTGATTCTCTTGACTAAATCTTTAGCTGAGCAGAAGCTTTTCCATTTCATGGCATTCCACTCATTCACTCTTGGCTTTAATTCTTGAGTCTTGTTGAGGAAGAAAGTGCCAACACTGATGTCATGGAGTGTTCATCCTATTTGTTTCTTCTAGCAATTGCATAGTTCAAATTCCTCTCTCTGAAAAATACCTGCTCAGGCATGCTAACTGATCATGAGGCAATTAATTAAAAATATGCAAAATATAAGCCTGAAAGAGGGTGGGGGTCAGAGGAGGGATGGATGGATGGAGGGATGGATAGATAGAAAGAAGCCAGGGACAGTGGTGTATGCCTGACACCCATCCAAGAATGAGGACAAGGTTGATTGCTTGTTGTTGTTGTTGTGGTTGCTGTTGCTATTGTTTTGGTTTTGGTATGTGGGATTAAATTCAAAGTCATGTAACCCCTAAGCCACATCCCCAGATATTTTCTAATTTTATTTTGAGATAGGGTCTTCCTAAGCTGCTGAGGTCCCTGCTCAGTTGCTGAGGCTAGCTTTGAACTTGCAGTCCCACTCCTGGGATTACAGGCTTGGGGCATTGTGCCCAACCAATCACCAGTTTCTGAGAAAAGACAGATGAACAAACACACAGACAGAATCTCATCTCACCTTGCAGGAGTAGAAGAAAATGGTCATAAGAGCACAGGACCTAAAGATGAATTCTGTCTCATCCATAAACCCAAAAATTTAGGAAGAAACATTGCCAGAAATGAAGACAGCCAGAGTGATTTCCAAGAAAGAGATGAAATGGGGTGGGGGTGGGAGGGTGGCAGTTGACACAGTTGAGCTGCTCATGGAAGCACTGTAACCAGGTGAATTACAAGATAGTGTAAATCTTATACTCTGTACTAAAAGGGGCAAGGTTGACTGACATGAGCCAGGAGAAGGAGGCAAAAGCAATAAAGTGGTGAAGAAGTATCAGGAGAAAAAAAAACTTAAATGTTGTGAATAAATCGTACAAGTGCTGAAACAAAGGAGATTCATTTAAAGTAACCAGTTTTTATTTATTTATTTATTTATTATTTATTTATTTATTAAGCTTATAACAAATGCATGCACGAGGACCCAGGTTCGAACCCCAGCACCACATACATGATCAAGTGTCTGAGAAGTGAAGGCCAGATAAAAAATAAATAAATCAATTCTCTCTCTCTCTCTCTCTCTCTCTCTAGATGGGGATTTGGCTCATTGGTTTAGCATCCCTGGGCTCAATCCCAAATACAAACATACACACATATACATATACCTATGCATACATACATGTGCACATTTATCTCTATATATGCATGCACATGTATGTACATGTATGTTTATATATGTACATGTGTGTACACACACACAAATGACTGTATGTCTTCTCATGTCAATTGCAGTGCTTTATGCTTTTGAAAGAATATGTCACTTTCAGGGACATTTCCTAACAGTATTTTCCTGTCTTCTTGTCTCACCATAACACAATCGAATGATAAGACTACTTTATTACTACAAACCCCAAGGACAGTTTTTCCTTCTATTTCTGGGGGGTTGGGGGCTATTGTTGTTTCTTGTGTGCATAGTTCGTGACTTTTATTTCCTTGATCTGTCTCAACAGAAATCAGTACCTATGTTCCTACTGGGGATTGTGTGTGCCTCTGGCCTTGGTCCTCCTTGGTGCTCCTGGAGTATGCTGGGTTGTCCTGCAAGGTGCCCGTGGCTTAGCCAGTGTGTGCTGTTCCTGTTCCTTGGCACTCCAACTGTGGCGGTGGTCACTGCTGCATTGTTGGGCTTCCAAAAAGTGTGTGCTTGCAAAAGAAAGGAGACTTTGTCTGGGGGTCCAGGCAGTATTTGGAACCAGCAAGGCACTGTCCTCCCCTTGCTGGTAGCTGGCAGGGGACCAGAGTTGTGCCCCGGTGGTGTGGGACTTGGGAGGCAAGTGCACACCCCCTCATGTTCTTCAACCTCTTTCTGGGGGGAGAGGGACCACGGGGATAATGTGAGTGATTGTGGTGGGGGCCAGGGCCCATGGGTGGTTGGTGCCCTGAAATGTTATGAGGCAGGTGGGCTTGAGGTCACGTGTCCCTCTTTTGCCACACCAGCTGTGAACACTCACAATGTCTTTGTGCTTTACCTGTACTGCAGATCCTTCCTTTCTTTTCTGTGGCATGGTTAGGGGACATCTGGGGTGGTTTTGGCTCACCATCAGTGAAAACAGTTCTCTAGTGATCCCTGAAGGGTGTGCCTTCCATGGGGGTCCCAGACACCCCAGGTCACCCAGTGTCTGTGGGTGCCTGCCTGTGTGTGTGTTGTGGCTGCCACTCTTGCTCTGAGCCAGGCCCAGCTGGCCTCTGCACCCAGGCAGAGGGAGAGTGGGTGTGAGAGAGCCAGCAGAGCTGCCTCTAATAGGTTAGCTTTCATCCACTCTGGGGTTTTGGATGGTCTGTGCTTTACATCTGCTGCAGAGACTGTCCCTTTCAATTGCTGGGATGTTGATGGGTCACCCTCATGAGCTCTACTGAGAAGAATGGCATATGGGGGCCCTTGGCCTGGGCCTGGTGGATGCAGACTCCACCCTGCTCTTTATATCTGCAGCAGCGACTATCCCTTTCAATTGCTGTGGGTTGAAGTGTCACCCCCATGATTTCCTCCAAGGAGAACAACATAGAGGGGAACTTGGCCTGGATATGGTGCATGCACATTGTAACCTGCTCTTTACAGCTGCAGCAGTGACTGTCCCTTCTGATTGCTGGGGGTTTGATGGGTCACTCTCATGGGCTCTACCAAGAGGAACAGGGTATGGGTGCCCTTGGCCCTTGGCCTGTGCCTAGTGGATGCAGACTCCACAGTGCTAAGCAGGCTGGACTCATCCCAGACAGCCCACCTGGAGGTGCTTTCAATCCTTTGAGCCTGGCTGTCAGGCTGAGTCACCTGCCCCAGCAGAAAGGCCATTCCTGGTCCCCTCTAGGCCAGTGTTTGGGGAGCACTTCAAATGAGGACCCCATTCTGCTTTTGAAGTACTCTGCCTGCCTCCAAGAGAAGACAGGCATCTGAGTCACTCCCTCAGCTCTCAGGCTCCCTCAGTCTTTCCTGGGTGCCTCTGCTTTCAGACAACTTTCCCAGGGTGTTCCTGGGAAGGCCATGGAGGAGGCCAAGAGAACTGATCCCCAACAGTGGTGAGCCACCCTCATGTGCTTACAGGGCTTTGAGGCACCTGCCTGCAGAGAAGCATCCAAAAGGCATTGTAGGTGGGGCAGATGGGTTGCATTTCCTCAGGAAGCCTTGGTGACCAAGGCAAGTCCCTGGAGGGATTCAGGATGAGGCCAAACTCAATGAGCTCTGGCCTCCTGTGGAGTTCAGCAAAGTATAGTAGGGAAGCTGTGACAATTGTAAGGGAAGTTTTGAAAAGGACCCACCAGGTTTTGACTGTTAAGCATAAGCCATTCATGGAGGAAACTGAATGATCATGGAGATAGCAATTTTGAGTTGCTATTCTATGTCAATCTCAATGAGGGGGAGGCCCTATCATCCCATTTCATCAAAGGGGGAAGGTACAGAGAGGAGAACTGTCCAATACCACACAGCTGTTAAGTCAGCATACTGGGCATCAAAGCAGGAATAGAAAATCCAGAACAGCAGTTTAGTGTGCTGTGGCATGCAGTGAGGCAGCCTCCTTAGGAGTGTTGAGGGGAGAGGGAGCCTGAATGACAAGAGGGCTGGCTGCTTAGGTTTTGCCTGACACTGAGGTAAAGATTATAAAAGTCTGTCCTGGTGGAATGCAGATGCTTCCACCAGTGAAGTGGTGAAGCTGAGAACACAGGCTGTGAACATGGTTTGGTAGAGTAACCTGGCTGAGGAGGCTGAGGCAGAAGGAGCTGCAGAGCCCAGGAGCTTGGGGCCAGACTGGATAACACAGCAAACCCCCAGTCTAAAATTAAAAAGGAATGCAGGCTGTGGATCTGACAGTGGGGAGAAGCCATAGACAAATGAAGAGCCTTTGAGAAGCGTTTTCAAATTGGCTTAGAGACAGGGTGGGCTGGTCAAATTCTGCAACCTTTTACCTGGGGAGAGTTTGAGTGTTCAGCAAATGGCAACCCAAAAAATGTAACTGATTTCTTCCCAATGAATTAAAATGATAAATTGTGTTAAGCTCATTTGAATTTAATAATGTTAAGAACTTCATGGTCTAGCTTCAAAATTGTTTGGTGCTGTTGGGTACAGTGTCACACAGCTATTATTCCACCAGCTGGGGAGGTTGAGGCAGGAGGATTGTGAGTTCAAGGCCAGACTCAGAAATTTAGCAAGACCCTGTCCAAAAAAAAAAAAAAAAAGCTGAAGCATTAGCTTAGCCATTGGCATATGTGCTGGCATGTGCGAGGACACAGATTCAAACCCCAGCACCACACACACAACTAAGTGTTGGAGAAAACAAAGGCAAATGAAAAAATAAAATTTATTCTGTCTTTAAAAAAAAAAAATAAAAAGGGACTGGGGATGTGGCTCAGGGGCTCAGTGCACCTGAATTAAATTCCTTGTTTCAAAACAGGGGGAAAAATCATTGGCAAATGTGTGTGTTGTCCTGGACAGAAGGGAGATTGCTTCTGGGAAAGTCTTCCTATGAGCACAGAATTCTTCTCTAAATAGGGTCAATCTAGCCTCTTAGACTCAGTGAGTCAGGATTGCCTGAACCTATCTCTGTCATCCTATTCTCCTTCCATTCCTTGAGGAAACCTAAAAATAGATGTTAGGAGCACAAATTAAGAATTAAAAGTGACTTTAAGTATGCAATGTTAGAAACATAGTATAAGAATTTAAAAAGACTTTGTAAGTGTGGGTCAAACCCTGTGTGATGCAAACTCTGTCAGGCAGCATCCCCCAACCCACTTTAATGCTAAAGGCCCTGGGTGATAGACTTGCATAACCCTTTTGAAGCAGACTGTCTTGTAAGATAACAGAAAAAAACCCTGTGAGGTGTGAGGGAACATAGCCTAACCATAAGCTGGCGAGTAAATGCCCAGTGAGAGAGAGAATTCAGCACAAAAAGAAGTGGACACAGTATAAAAGAAACAAACATGAGAAAAGATGGGAGACATTCTGCTGGACAGCAGTGGACACTTCCACAGCCAGCAAGAGACAGGGACAAGGATCCAGCACCAGACAAGAGATTTGGAGAATCGGAGCCACACACCCACAGGAAGGAAGACCTTGAGTGGTGAGACTGCCCTCGGCAAGCAGCAGCTCTAGGATAGAGATGTGGTGTGGCATGAATAAATGAGCATTTAAAAGACAATTATTGTTTGCAGTTACTGCAACACAGCAGGTATGGGTGACAATGGAAGACCAATCCCAGTTGATAGACTTCAGAGCCCTGCTTTGTTCATCCAATGTGGAAAAGAACTAAAAATGGATTCATAAGTGCTGATTGCATATATTATGTGCATTTCTTCACCTTATAAAGATATATTATGGGGGCTGGAGCCGTGGCTCAGCAGTTACAGTGCTTGCTTGGCATGCACGAGGATGTGAGTTCAAACCCCAGGACCACATACGCAGTGAAATATTGGAGCAACGAAAGCCACATGAAAAACTAAATAAAATTTATTCTCACTTTGTTGTGTACATGGTGCTAGGGTTTGAACTCAGGTCCTCGTGCATTCCAGGAAAGCTCCATAACCACTGAACCACCACTCCAGCCACCCCCCCTTCAAAAATGTATTATGACAGTCATGTATATGCATTGTAATTTAGCAGGGTTTCCCAAAAATATATAAGAAGGGGCACTCCACATTTTAGGCTTCCCCTGTTTAAGGGCTAAGGATGTGAGAGCCTGGCTGGACCCTTTGCCCCTAGCCTTTCTCACCCTTCCTTGGGGAGCTATTTATGGAGGATGTCATGCAGATGTGTATGCTCCTTGCCTTTGTACTCTCCATATGAGATCAATTATAACGTCCTAAAGGTATAAATTGCTAAAGTTTCTGCTCCACAGGGTCCAGCGAGTATAGCTCTTAGGCATGCTGGATGAATGTTGTGATGTTCAATAAAAACCCTGCTTCCTGAAAAACCTCAGTGGTGTCTGACCCTCCTCTATCCCCCATTTCACTACTAAAGAACAAATATGGACCTTATTTATCCTTTGCTAATGAGATAATTCATTCCATAAAGTAAATTTGTCAGATGAAAATAATCCAGAAAAAATGTCTTAAAAATAAAAAAACAGGGAGAAGTCAAAAGAAAATAAATCCTTCACAGAAACACTAAAATGAAGTAATTGTAACTCCCAGGGGCAGCCAAGGTTTAATAATGTCACCTGAGTGACTTTGATTAAGTTCAGGTGGGCAGCACCCCTCACTGTCCTGGAGCCCACCGTTCAGATGTACCATGAACAGGCAACCCTGACCCTACCCTAGCTTAACATGCTTCTGGAAGCCTGTCCCCAAAACCAAGGTGAATTCAGCACTTCGTTAAACAGGTGCACCCACTGCATCTGTGTCCTCCCGGGAGCACACACTTTCCTTCAGCTTCTACCAAGGCTTTTCATGCCCTGCACGCAGGTGCCCCCGCCTCACCTTTCTTTTTCTTTTTTTAAAGAGAGAAAGACACAGAGAGAATCATTTTTTTGAGTTTTTCATATGGCCTTCGTTGCTTTGACACCTAGTTGTCTAAGGTGGGTGCTGGGGTTCGAATCCGTGTACCTGTGCATGCCAGGAAAGCACCCCAAACCCCAAGCCACCTCTCCAACTCTCCCCCTCTTCATCTTTCTGGAGCAGTTTCCTAGGGATGCATCAGACACCAGTGGCTCTGCCCAGTTCTGGATCATGGGGTGGGGGCATCCCAGGCCGAGATCCTCAGATGTGGGTGGAGGTCTCCCCACCCTTTGACCTCCAGAGGGGAGCCAGGCCCACCTTATCTAGGAGCTGCAAGGGGGGTTCTCGGGTCTCAGCTTCCTATCCCGCCTGTCCCATTCGAGCCCCAGTTGCCGCCCCCGCTGGTAGCTGACGCTTGTCTACTTTGTATCAACTGTGCTGCCTAGCTGGACCCTCTCTGCTGGCCTGCCCAGCAGGGGGCCTGGCTGGTGTGCCTTCCGGCAGGAGGCAGAGATGGGGAATGGGTGTGTGCGGGGCCAGGGAGCCTCGGAACGCGTGTGGGCGGGGGTCTCCCGGGCCCAGGAGGAAGAGGAGGGGCCTGGCGGTTTGGAAAGCAGTAGCTGCCAGGCCAATGCGATGCGGGAGCCTTGCCTCTGGGAGCGTCCTTCTCCCACAGGTAGGGGCCAGAGGAAGTGCAGCAACCCCTCCCCCGCATGTGTCCTGCACCCAGCCTTGTCCTCCACCATAGCCCTGCTGTGGCATGGGAGGAAAGCGGGGTCCTGAGCAGCCCCATCCGTGCAAGTACCAGAGCCCTCAGGTCAAGCGCGTGAGGTAGTGATTGCGGTGCCAATAGAGGCAAGCTGCTCCAAATCCCCAACTGGGGCATGGGTGCCCAGCTGCCATGATATGGGACACTCTCCAAGGAATTTTCAGGAAGCTTAGTTATGCAGCAGCGTGGACTAATGTTTGGCTCTTGCCAAACATTCTCTGGAGCACGGTGGGCGGGCGCCTTTGCATTCCTGTCATTCAGCAGGTTCCAGAGCACTTAGCTCTTGTTACATTTTGATTGGCTGACAGTGAAAAGTTACGAAAGAAATGGTTAATAACAAAGGCAAGTAGTTTTGCAGGAGGAAAAAGAAAAAATGACTTAGTGGATCCTAGTGCAGGCTTGTTGAGTAATTTCTGCGCTCTGCAGAAGATGGAAGAAACGCAGGAGAGGTCTGTAGAGGGCAGGAGCTGGCTGCGAAACCTGTGTCACCTGACAGAACCTAACATGCAAACATTTTCCTTTTTCTTCTCTTCTTGGCAGGGGCTTTAGGGGCTTCTTAAGATTACAGGTGGAGGCTTTGTCCAGGGACTCGTCTGTGAACCTCCAAGGACAGAGGTTGGGGAAGTTGTGCCCCTGCTGTGGAAAAGGGGGTACATGTGCCCAGTCAGGTGGAGCCTTTTGCCCATCTGCACACCCAGAGCCCACAGGAGGAAAGGTATCACAGCCTGCAGAGGGGCTGAGGAGGTGAGATGGACAGGGTGGGCTATGGATGGGTGCAGCCAACAGAGAGGCTCAGACCCGAGGTGGTTGGTTGCAGATGCACCCAGCTCAGCGCTGTGTTGACAGCCACCTCACTAAGAATGCCACTCTTTGGGGTGTTCAGAAGGAAGTTCCAGATGGTATGTGATGTAGGTCCTCCTGTGTTCCTGGCCACAGGTTCACCTGCCTCACAGACTTGCTCAGGAGACTGGTGGACAGGAAGGGCAAGCTCTGCTGGCAGAGGATAGAGTGTCCTGGTGCTGCTGAGGGAGGATGGGGGCTGCTTCCCACCCCTGGCAGAACTGGTGACCCTGGTAGGCATGCTGTACCAAACCATGCAGGATGAACTTGCCCAGGCATAGCTGTTGGTTGCTGCTGTTCTGGGCAGCCAGCTCTGCCTGCACCTCCTGACCAACGCAGATATTGCGCTGCTCTGTGACCAGGCCCTGGTTCAGCAGGAGCTGCAGAGTACAGCCCTCTGGCTCCTGGAGGTAAGACTGGGAGGCAGGGGCATGGTACAGAGAGAGGTGTGGAGGCAGCCACTGCCATTCCCAGCAGGGGACACACTCAACTGGCTCAATTTTAACTGGTTTGGAAATGGGAGGTAAAAGTCCCCGTCTGTCAAGTCCCTGTGGAGGGGGGATCCTGTGCCACACTGTACCAACCAATGAACAAAATGAACGGATAAAATGTGCACCTTTGGACAACTGATGTCCTAGTCAGCAGTGTAGTCTTGCAGACCCAGGACCTCAGTCCTCCACAGATCTGAAGCCCAGACATCTTTGCCCTCATCTGGGGGCATCTGAACACTCAGCATGTGTGGCATGAAAACCAGACTTGACTGAGTGGAGTCCTGCCCACCACTTTATTTGTCCACATCTAGGGTGGCCATGGTGCAAGCTCTTGCTCCCTAACAGTGCCATGTCTGGTTACAGTGCTGCTTCATGGAGCTGGGCCCCTGCCAAGGAGTGATGCGTGCAGCTCAAGGGTATCGATGAGATATTGGAGCCCCACTTTCCCCTGACCCTATGGTGCACTCTGTGCATGGTTCACTGTGAGTGTACCTTCAGGATACTCAGTGACCTCCAGCCCTGTCATTCTGCTCCCATCACTGCCCCGAAGTTGGCCACTCAAACCATGCAGCAGCCAGGGAGGTGAGCAGGTGAGCATCTGGCAGTGCCACAGGCCTCTGAAGGAGCTGAAGGAGGGCAAGCCTGTGGGCTGCCCATGCCCCACTGTCCACTCAGTCCTTAATCTTCCTAGGTGCAGGGACCTTGCAAGCACTCAGTGCTCCAGAACTTCTGGGACTCTCCCTACAGCCTAAGCACATGTGGCTCCTTTTGCCAGAGCTGGGCAAGCCCACTGGTGGGTGCCCAAGTGCAGCACACATCACTGCCTCCTTTAGCTCCTTTCAGACCATCACAGCACCCCTGGACCATTGTGGCACCCCAGACTGATGGAGGTCTTTCTTCTAGGGAAACGTATGTGATTAATCCCTGTGAAACCCAGTCCTCTGTGTCAGTGTCAAACACAGGCCCTGGCTCCTTTACCTCCTCAAGTCCCCATGTTGTCCCCTAGTTGTCCTAGGAGTCTGTCTAGGACCTATCAGTGTGGCTGGTATCCTGTGACACTCTGTCCTCTGTCAGTGTCACCCACAGGTCCTGCCTCCTTTAGCTCCTTCACACTGTTCTCCCCTAGTGCTCCTAGGTGTGTGTTTAGGACATTTCAGTGTGGTTGGTATCCTATGACTCTCTGTGTTATTTTCACCCATATGCCCTGCCACATTTAGCACCTCTATGTTTCCTTGTTGTCCCTTACTACTCCTGGGTGTCTGCCTAGGACTTATGAGTGTGGCTGCTGCCCTGTGCCCCACCGTCCTCTGTGTCATTGTCACAGGCCCTGCATTCTTTAGCTCCTTCACTGCTTTGCATTGTCTCCTAGTACTCCTAGTTGTCTGTAAAGACCTGAGTGTGTCTGATGCCCTGTGACCCTTTGTCCCATATGTTAGTGTCACACATAGGCCCTGCCTCCTTTAGTTCCTTCACTTCCCCTTATTGTCCTCTAGTACTCCTAGGTGTCTGTCAAGACCTATGAGTGTGGCTAGTGTCCTAGCTACTGGATGAGTGAGCTGTCAGAGAGAGAGATCCCTTTCTCCCCCTCTGCTCAGAACATTCCCATACTCTAAGAACCCTGCCTTGCTGGATGGAGATGAAGGGCATTCACTCACTTCATGTATATGTGACATATTGGTCCTGAGTCAGACCTCTGGCCCTGACTGTGGTGTCTCCTTTGGTGTGCACCCAGAGACATGTTGTCGGGCTTGTCTCACCTCTTTGGCTGTGCAGCTGATTTCCGTGTTGTGTGCTTCTTGGAAGTGTTGATGGGTATAAAGGTGGGTGGAGGTTCTGACCCTTCAGAGGTTGAGGTGAGGCACTAGGACCAGCTGGCCAGGTGATGGGGTTCAGACACAATCCTCTGCCCTCTCCTCAGACTTCACTGCCTTCCCTAAGAAGGTTTTATAGTGGGTGGCAGACAGGATGGGTGAGGGCAGCTGATGCCCAGTGTGCTTCTCTTCCAGGGTTGCTGGGTGCCAGGAAGCAGCAGAGAGCTGGTACAGATGAATGACATCCATTACTGTGTGGCTGCTAGGAGGCTGGATGTGGTGTCACTGATATCCTTGCAGAGGTTTCACTGCAGGAAGAGGTACTGCAGGATTCCTTGGTGCTGGCTACATGGGGTTCTGGGGCTTGAAGGAAACCCCAGGCCCCCAGAAGGGCTGAACTGAAGTGGAGGCCAGCCACATGGGGTCCATGCCCCTCTCTGGCTGTGTAACACAGGGACTTGGAGCCTTTGTTCTCACCCCAAGGTGACTGCCAGCTGGGGAGCTGTTGGCCTCACTCAAAGGTTCTTGCAGGAATAATAGATGGATGTCCTTTAGGACCACAGATTTTCTTGTGAGGAGGGGTCTGCACTCACCAGGGTCCCAGGTGTGGGGACCCTGTCAGGGAAATAAGGACCAGGTCACCCAAGGTGAGGGGGAGAGGTCAGTGTGGAGGCCATGCAGGGCAGTAAGGACAAGCCTGGGAGACAGACGGCTCCTACTTGGGAGACCCATGCCAGGACAGGGGTGGACCAGGTGCTGCACTGACAGTGCATGTGAGGTTGGTGGCTCTTGAGGAGGCCTGTGCTGAGCCATGCAGAGGGACAACCCTGGGGATAGGTGGCTGAGATGCACCTTAGGGCATGGCCCCACGAGTCTCCTCAGCTGGACTCCTTGAAGTGCTGTGAGCTCTGTGTCCCAGCATTTGTTCCTGTGGGAGAGCCAATGGAGAGGTGATTCTAGAAGAAGGCTGATGGATATTTGTGGGGGCAGCAGCAGCATCTTCCTCAGAGAGCCAAGTCCTGAGCAGGAGCAGGTAGAGCAACCTGCTCTGTGACCACTGTCTTCATCCAGGACACTACCACTTCCCTCCATCTGTCCTGAAGGCCCCAGGAGCTGCAACTTTCCCCCAAATGTGTGCCAGTGGCTGCAGGACTTTGCCTCATGTGTGAGCACCAAACTTAGCAGGGTCCAGTGGATAAGGACAACAGTCCACCAAGGTAGCTCCCCTCAGCACCCCAGGAAGGTCCCTCAGCACTCCAGGAAGTTCCCTCAGCACCCTAAGCACAACTCAAGCACTCCAGACATGTCCCAGGTACCCCAGGCATGTCTCCAGAACCAGAAGGTGGTCCCTTAATATGCCATGAAGTAACCCAATTACACATAGAAGGGCCCCCAACCAGCCAGAAAGGTCTCACAGCACCCAAGAATATTCCCAGGTATTCCAGTATCCCCAGCATCCCAGGCAGATTCCTCAGTACCCAGGAAAGTCTCCAGCAATCCAGGAAGGTCCCCTAGCACCATAGGAAGGTCCTCTGACAACTCAGGAAGGTCCCCAGGCACCCCAGGTAGGTCCTCTGGCACATCAGGATGGTCTCCAGGAAGGTCCCCTAACATCCCAGGCAGGTCCCTTTGTACCCTAGGTAGGTCTCCAAGCACCTCAGGAACATTCTCAGGCATCCCAGGCAGATCCCTGATATCACACAGCTCTCTGTCTCCCCCTGTGACTCTCTCCATCCCCACACAGCTCTCCCTTTCAACAGAGACTCTCCCCATCTGCACCCAGGGGCTCCCCTCCCACTCTTTCCTGTACTCCCTCTCCCAGGTGACACCCTCTGCCAGGTGGCTACTCATCTTTCCACACCTCTTCTCCAGGGTCTCTCCCCTGGCATCAGATGCCCCCAACTCTCTCCAATGGTCTGTTCCCCAGTGCCTCTGCACCTCTCCTTGAACTGTACCCCCAGGTTCATTTCCCACATGGGGCTCCCCATTTATCACCTGCAGACCTCCAGGGCTGAGGTGGCCTTAGGAAGCTGAGCCTGGGTTTGTCCAAGGCCAGGGAAGGGCCCTGACCAGAACCATGTGGGCCCTGGATGTTCCCAGCCTGGCCTGAGCACTCCGAGGTTCAGCTGGCTGGAGGTGGGATCAGCTCAGGAGGCAGGGCCCCTGGGTCCCATCTACTGGGACCCTGGTCTGCAGAAATCCCCCTCTCAAGTCACCACTGTGGGGCCCCCTACTTTGCTGTCCCTAGAGAACTTACCTGTGCTCACATCCTCTGAGCCCACCTCTGTGCACCCCTGTACCTCATGGCTAGAGTTCTTTTTGTGGGACAGTAGAGCTTGACTTTGGAGATGGGCTTCACTGCTGAGCAGGTGTACAACTGCTTTGCCAATTACCAGCAGAACCAAAGGTCCCTTCTCTTGCATGTGAAGCCAACCCAGCAGACCATACCAGAAGTCCCCAGTGTCCAGGAGAGTCCCTACCCTTCACGGCACACAGGTGACTGCTTTGCTGACACTGGCTGTGTGGGCAGGCCTCTGTGGTCAAGTGAGTGACTGCAGGCCCGAGAGTCTGTACATCTGGGTATCATTTCTGACTTGGGCTAGCCATGGGGTCTGTGACTATGAGGTCACAATCAGAGAACAGATCAGCAAGTGAATTAAGCACAGGATAGGTTGTGCTGGAGTGATAGTTAAAGATTGTTGGTTAAGCTCAAAGTCAGACCAAGGGGTAAAGACAAAATATCAGGGTACCAAGGGAACATCCTGTTTCCCTCAGCAAAAGCCAGCTCCACTGTCACTCGCACATTACTAATCCTTCCCTTCTCTGATCTGCTTGCACCAACATGTGAGGAAAGTGAGCCTCCATAGCTCACAGAGGCGACCCAAGGACCCTGGGGGCTACAGGCCCAGACACAGAACTACCAAAGAACTGAGACCACACCAAAGCCACTGGATGCCAGGTCCTCTCATAGCATGGACCATTCTCCTGCTCAGTCCCCTTGGGTGGTGACAAGACTGTCAGGGGGTATGGGTGGTGTCATCTCAGGGACCATCCCTCCTGCTCAGTCCCCTCATTCCTCATCTGGGGACAGAATGTTGGGTGCATGTGCCTTATCTCTTCAGGGACCATCTCTCCTGTCCATCCCCTCCTTCCTCAAGAGGGACAGGGTGTCAGGGAGTGTGAGTGCCAACATCTCAGGGACCATCTCTCCTGTCAGTCCTCAACTTCCCCAGGTGGGGGCAGGGTGTCAGGGAGGTGAGTGCTGTCGTCACATCAGGGATCATCTCTCCCTGTCTTTCTCCTCTTTCCTCAGGTGATATCATGGGTGAGTGGGCTGCCATCACCTCAGGGACCACCCCTCCTCTCAGTGCCTTCCTTTGTCAGGTGCAGACAGAGTGTCAGGGGCTGTGGGTGCTGTTATCTCCTTAGGGACCATCTCTCCTGTCCATCCCCTCCTTCCTCAGGTGGGACAGGGTGTCAGGGGTATGGGTGCCATCATGACCTCAGATACCATTTCTCCTGTCAGTCCCCTCCTTTGTCAGTTGCAGAAAGGGTATTAGGGGCTGTGGGTGATGACATCTGCCCTGGGACTCTCTCCTGTCAGCCCCCTTCTTCCTCAGGGCTGTGTGTGCTGTCATTAGCTCAGGGACAATCTCTCCTGTGAGTTCCCTCCTTCCTCAAGATGGACAGGATATCAGGGGGTGTGAGTGATGTCATCTCCTCAAGGACCATCTCTTCTGTCATTCCCCTCCTTCCTCAGGTGAGGCCAGGGTGTAGGGGGTGTATGGGTAATGCCATCACCACAGGAACTGTCCTTTAAGTGATATCATCACCACAGGGACTGTCCCTCATGTCAGTTTCCTCCTTCCTCAGATGTGGATAGGGTGTCAGGGATATTTAAAAACAGGATGTAAGATGCTGAGGCTGGCCTCAAACTTGCTATCCTCCTGCCTCAACCTCCCAAATTGTTGGGATTATAGGTGTGCAACACTGTACCTAGACTAAAATTAGTAGTTTTCTCCTCAAACTAAAGAGGACTCCAAGCATGAGAGCAGAAGTGGGAACCCAGTCCTTTAGAGAATGCTCAGGGCTCACCTCTTGCCTAAGATCACCCTGGGCCCCAGCAGCCTCTCTCTGTGTTTTATTTCCCATCAAGTTTTGGAGCAGCATCAGATCCTGATTTTATATTCCAAGTTGTGGTTTTGTAGGGGTTGGGATGGGTTCTGATGGTCTCAGTGAGTTAGCTGTTGATGGTGTCAAAGCTGTGTACTGTTAGAGATGGAGAGAAGATGACCAAGACTCCCCAGGTGGGGTACAGCCAGGGGACTGCAGAGATGGGACATGGAGGATTGTAATAGGGTGGTGTGGGAGCTCTGGAGTTGAGAGGCTCAGCACCACACATGTGGTTCCCAAGGACATCTGTCCTTCCACTCGAAGGGCCACCCAAACCAGTTTCCTAGGACAGAAGAGACTCACTAATGTTGATGATGAATTCCAGGGAAACCAAGGCAGGTGCCCAGTGGGGGCAGAATTACAGGTGGGAGTGTTGGTTGTGTGAGTAGAGGATGTGTGTTGGGAGTGTGGGTGGATGTGTGCATGTTGGGTGTGTGCATAGAGAATGTGTGTTGGGGCTGTGGGTGGACGTGTGTGTGTTGATGGTGTGGATGAAGAAGACGCAATTGTTTGTATGAGTGGAAGTTTGTGTGGGCCTGCACTGTCACATTCCCCTCCTGATACCCTAGACACAGGAGGGCCCTAGTGGAAATGTGATCCATGGAGTGGCTGTACCCACACTGTCAACATTCCTCTCCTAACACCCTAGACACAGGAGGGCCCTGGTGGAAGTGTGACCCATAGAGTGGCTGTGCCCACACTGTCACATTCCCCTCCTTACTCCTTAGATGTAGGAGGGGCCTGGAGGAAATGTGACCCATGGCCCACACTGTCACATTCCCCTCCTGTCACCCTAGACACAAGAGGGCTCTGGTGGAAATGTGACCCATGGAGTGGCTGTACCTACACTGTCACATTCCCCTCCTGACTCCTTAGACACAGGACCCTGATGGAAGTGTCCATGATCAGTGTTGAGCACCTAGAATGGCTCCCTGTTCCTTGAGGCAGACCTTATCTGTCTTCCAAGCCCCTGGAACTGTCACTGGCCCTGTCTGCCCTCCCAGGCCCTGTGTCTGCTGTGGAGTGAGTCAGACCCTGCTGTCCAGCCAGGTGAAGTCTTCCCTCAGGCACTGCCTGTTTCCCCTGAACTCCTTGGGCTGAGGAGGGCTCAGCAGTGACATTGGTGAATAGGGGTCAGAAGTGACTCGTGGATGGATGTTAGTGGACTGACAGCTTAGGTAGGGGTAGTCCAGAGGGTGGTTTGCACAGGGTCAGGAGGAGTGGCAGGAAGGCAGGCCTCAGCCTGGCAGAGGGGCCCCTGTGTGTAACTCTGCTGGTTTTCCAGGTGCAGTGGCCCAATGGCCAGAACCCCTGTTGCTTCTTGAGTTTTCAGTGGCAACTGAGGTGAACTGTCCCTAAGGAGCCAGACCAGCACCCCAGCAGGAACAGGTGGGTTTTGTCCAGCTGCTCACCAGAAGCTACAGAGCTTCATCCTGGATGAAAAACTAATGCCCAGGATTCTCTAAGGGCTTCTGCTGAAAGACCTTGAGGGCTCCTTAGTCCACTGCTGTGCTTCAGTTGTGTGGTTGGCAGCTCCCTGTTAGAGCGATAGTTTGGGAAATGTTTAGGAGTTGAAGGTGGTTCAACCTGGTTGCCCCAGATCAGAATTGAGCTCCCTGTGTGGTCTGTGCAGTGAAGGCCTCCCTGGAGAGGGGAATATTCCACTGCTGGCCACCTTCCCTCCATCTGTGCCAACTCCTCCATCTTATTGGCCAGTGTTCTGCACAATGAAGGCCTCCCTGGAGAGGGGAATCTTCCATTGCTGGCCGACTTCCCTCCACCTGCACCCACTACTCCATCTTGTTAGCCTGTGTTCTGCAGTTAAGGCCTACCTGGAGATGGGAATGTTTGACTGCTGGCTGCCTTCCCTCCAACTGTGTTCATTCCTCCCCCTTGTTAGCCTGTGTTCTGCACAGTGAAGGCCTCCCACACTCCTGCACCCTGTTTGTTCTGCACAGTGAAGGCCTCCTTGGAGAGGGAGTCTTCCACTACTGGCTGCCTTCCCTCCACCCATGCACAAGGCCAAACTCCTGTACCTTGTTAGCGTCTGTTCTGCGTACTGAAGGCCTCCCTGGAGGAGTGTTCCACTACTGGCCACAATACCCCCACGCATGCACAAGGCCACACTCTTTCACCCTGTTAGTCTTCTGAGTGGAATGTGAACTGCATTCTAACCTCTCTGTGGTCACATGCCATCTCCCATGAAAGGCAAACTGGGCTGGGGAAGGCCCAGGCAGTGTGGAAGAAGGTGGATTTCCCATCAATTTGTAATTCACTGTGTTCGTGAAGCAAATATTTTGTTCATCTCCATTAAAGGCTACTCTTTGAAATGTGTTCCCCTTCTTTCCCCTAACTGTGCACCCTGATATTCATCCATTGATGGATTCTCATCAGCTTTTGAGTCTGGGGCTTGCATTTTGTGACTGGGTGTGCATCAATTGATGCATCTGCACTACTGATGGAGGTTTGGTTTATCCAGTGTCTATTCTGAGCAATGTCAGACAGAGTGCCCTGTCTTTTGCCTTCCACCTTCACCTGAGTATCTCTAGGTGACAAGCTCCTAGCAGCTGAATTTTCAGGTGGGTTGGTTCAGCCAAAGTGGTGCATTGGTGTAAGAACAAGGAGCTACTGCTATGGAGAGCAGGGGAGAGTCTGGGGAGCAAAAGACCCTTGACTGACCTCACAGAAGGACATTTGTAGGAATGATGGAAGAATGATGTCAGAGAGAAATGGGCACCTCCGCATCTGATATCCAGAGGCTGCTGCATGGCTCATTTATGCCCCAAGTGGATGTCACAGCCCTAGGCTAGGAAAGAAGAAGGAGTGACATGGCCTCCTGGAGTCCACTGCTCACTGTTACCCTGTGTAGATCTCACAGACCTTAGGTTTGAGGAGGAGGGTGTGATGATGGCCTCCTGGAGTCCACTGCTCACTGTGACCCTGTGTGGACCTCACAGACCTCAGGTTAGATGGGGAGGTGGTGATGATGGCATCCTGGAGTCCACTGCTCACTGTGACCCCGTGTGGACCTCAAAGCCCTCAGGTTAAAGGGGAAGGTGTTACTCCCTGGTGAGCCCCATGTCCCTGCAAGCCAGAGCTCCATCATAATGTCCAGGCTGGCTGGTCTCCTCTGAAGACTGAGGAACCTGCAGTCCTGCCCCACAGTGAACGCTCCTCAGAGCAGAGCTCAGATCAGGAGGCAGAAGGCCTGGGCTCCACCTCTCACTGACTGTAACCATGAACAGGCCAGGCTGTGTGAGGCTGTGTGGAGGGAGGAACTTTGTGCCTGAGAGGGGCCCCCACTGAAGCAGGTGTGGCCACCAAAGCTGGTTGTGGGGAGGGAGATCCCATCTGAAACAGGTATGGTCACCCAGGCTTTGTGTGCACAGAGGGTTCCCAGCTGAAGCAGGTGCAGTTACTCAGGCTGGGTGTGCATAGAGGGGCCCAAGCTGAAGCAGGTGTGGTCACCCAGGGTGGGTGTGGGGGGAGAGGGACCCCAGTTCAATCAGGTGCAATCACGCAGCTGGGCATATGGGGAGAGAGGCTGAGTGATATGTTCCCTGAAGCCCATCCCACAGGCACCTTGTGGCTGGGGCTCCAGGAGCTTGGCTGGAAATCCAGGTTCACATACTGGACATAGACAGTTCTCCAAGCCTCCTGCACCTATTAAGGCAGCAGGAGCCTGAGCTCTGTGACCAGGTGCTCGGTGGCTGTGCCCTGTTGGTGGGGACCTTGGCCTCTGCTCACTGAATACTGAGCCTCCCTGCCTACAGCACTGCCCCTTCAAGGGCAGGGATCCTTCCATCTGCACCAGTCAGGAGTCTCTGAACCTTCCCTGGGGAACCATGCCTCCCCACTGCTAATGGAGGTGGCCTGGCTCAGGAAGGGTGTGCAGCAACACTTAGCATGAGGGAGGCAAGGGGTGGAGCTGCAAAGCAAGCCAGGAGGTGCAGGCACCTGAAAGTGGGTCTTGGAAAAGGACAAAAACATTCTCTCCCAGGTGCAGGCTGGTGATGCCCTGTCCTCAGGAGGGCATCCAGTTAGACTCCAGCATGAGGGAGGCAAGAGGAATGGTGGCAAGGCAAGTCAGCAGGTTTGGTCAGCTAGGAGTGGGTCCCGGAGATCTTGTGGCAAGGACAAGCATTCCCTTGTTCCCTACACTCAGGAGAGATATGCAGCACAGGTGTGAGGAGCTGGGAGTGAGTCCCAGAGAACTCATGGCAAGGACAAGCATGCCCTTGCTGCCTCCCAAGTGCATGCTGGTGGTGACCTGTACTTAAGAGGGACATGCATCCAGACTCCACCAGGAGGGAGAAAGGGAGCATGGACTGAGGCAAGCCAGCAGATGTGGGCAGCTGGGAGGGTTCTAGGGAACTCATGGCAAGGACAGGTATCCCTTCACTGTCTCCTGGGTGCATGTCCTGGGAGGTGCAGCTGCTGGTGGAAAACAGGAAGAAGGCCTCAGAGACTCAGTTGTGTGCACTAACCTTCTGCTGTCCCTGAGCTTCACTCTGTCACCAGAGTGAAATCTGCTCTTGGGGGTTTGCAACCACCCCCCTTCACAGATGAGATCTACCAGCATCCAGCCCACCTGACTTCACCCCACTCACCCCCAACCTTCCAACACAGGATGCTCACATGGCTCTGGGCGGCTGGGAGGGGAACTGGACCAGGATGCTGCTGCCCTGCAAGTCCAGGGCTGCTGGCTTTGCTGGAACTAGAGCAGGAACTCAAACACCAGTCAAGAGTCCCAGCACACATGCTTATAGACACACAGCATGTTCACGGAGGCCTTCACAGCCACTCTAAGACAGAGCTTCACATTGTTCCCCAGGTTCCAGACATACATTTTTCCCACTGCATCTCTGGTAACAAGTGTCCAGGATCCAAACTGGAACATGTGGTCTAACCACAGGTTTTCCTCCCCAGATTCATGATTTTATAAAATAAATCAAGCTGGTCACAGTACTGCTCCCTACTGCTCCTGGGCAGGCTTCACAGTCCACGGTGGAGGGAGGTGACTCCACAGGCCCGAGGGCTTTCCTGACCTGGAGCCCTGCCACTGATCCTCAGTCTGCAGAGCCAGGAAGTGCAGACCTGGGCCTTCTTCCTGGCTCATGCAGGGGCCAGATCTGCCTGCAATGAACACTGCAATACCCCATATCCTGCCCCGGGGGCTCCGGGGGCTCTTGGCCCACAACCCTGGGAGGGCAGGTGCTATCTTCTGAGTACTTTCATTAAAGTCTTGCTTCTCTAGCTGCCTCTAGCTAAACATGCTCTCCTTGAACACTGTACTGTTATTATAAGCAAATGTCTGTGGAGGGTTTCTGGAGAAATCTTTGCTTTTTCACATTAACAAATAACAACAACAAAAAGAATAGATAGAGTTGATTCACAATCTTCCCTTTTCTCTTCCTTGACCTTGAGAATGATGGCCAGAGCTGCTGCAGCCATCTTTTGGGTGAGGGGGAAGACTAGATCTGCCCTAGGTGAACAGGTAAGGCTCTGCCTACTTCTAGGCTTCTTGCTATGGGAAATAATAAACTTCTATAATTCATAAACCACGTCCTTGAGTCATTCAACTACAAGGCACTCTGCAAATGGTGCCCCTCTGCTGGAATATTCTTTCTTTAGTTACAAATCTGGCATCTTTTCATTCTTTGAGTCTCTGCTGAAATGTGCGGGACCTTCCTGTATTTAAGGGTGGAACCCTCTGCAGTGGGATGTGCAGTATCATTGAAAGCCCCTGTGCTAATGCCCAGCATGGTAGCTGCTCTGTAAATATTGACTGAAGGAGAGGATGGATGAGGGAGAGGACTAACTCAAGCATGGATCAGGATCTAGAGCAATCCCTCCAGCCTGAAGCAGTGCCTTCAGAAAACCAAACAAGTACACAGGAGCAGGGGCACTGCAGCACCCCAGATGCGACATATTTGTTTCTATTTGCCAAGCTGCATTAACAGTGCCTCTCAGTTCCCATCAAACAATTAAGCCAACACAAAAATAATGACTGCACTGTCACCACTAATAATGACAATGCTGCTATGTGCCAGAATCACTCCCAGCATGATCTTCACAATCATGTGCCCACCCTGGTAATGACTTTCTCCTTTTCATTAAGGTTGGTGGAGTCAGAACTGGTGGGTTTCAAACAATAACATCAAACCAAAGGTTTCCACCACCCTCCCGAGTCTCTGTGATCAGCAGCCAACATCTAACCCTGCAGCCTTGTGGCTGTGGTGCCCTGACAAACAGCTGTCACTGTGATTAAAGTGGAACTGGATGGCCTCTGCTCTGGGCCCTGCCTCCCTTCACATGGACAAATATATCCAAGGAGCAGCATAGAAATGGAGATCGAAAATTGAATTCCATGTCCCCATGTTTTTATCAGCAAGAGCAAGAGTAGTGACACATCCTTTGAGACTGTGTTTGCAGTGTGGCCATCTGCTTGGCCACAGAGGGACAGATGTTCCCAAGCCCATTCCACAGTGTGTGTGGAGGCCCGGGCTCCTCTGCCCTATCCTGAACAGTACAGGGAATGGGGACCACAATTGCTGCCTGCAGGAGGGAACCACATCCACAGAGGTGCAGCAGATAGGTGGAGACCCCATCCTGACAGCTGGGGCTCTGAGAGAATGTTCAGGAACATTTAGCCCTGAGCAGGTAAAAAGTAGATGAATGGCTGGATGAAAGGTGTCTTTTTCACCTTTTACTTTCCTTTAATTGGCCCTGGATAAAGTATAACTAACACAGCATCTTCAACTGATACAATTTTTAATTCTGTTAAAAACTCTGTAGTGCATATCTCAAGGTCCAGCCCATCCAATGGGCTGAGGTTTGAACTTCCTTCTGACCATGTCTTCCCAGCTCCTTGGTGGGATCTTAGAATATGGCAGACTTCTGCATTTTGAGGGTTTTTGTTTTTAAGCATCCTGCCTGGGTGAGGCTCAGTGAAGTTAGAACCCTTCCAGGTCAGAGCAGCTCTTGCGTAGGCCCTGCTTATTCACATGGGAATTGCAGCTCTCTGGAAGATCATAGCTACAGCAAGAAAAGATGCCTTGAGCATTCAGAAAAGTCCAAGCCTGTGTCACTTCCTCAACCTTTGGGGTCACTTACCTCTCCTGCAGGCTGATCTTGCCCAGGTAAGGAAGGAAAAAGGGGGGTGAGTACATGGAACAAGCACTTGCTGAGTATCAAGCATGACCCACCAGGACATTCATCCTGTTGCTCCAAAATCTGGTAGGAAAGTGATACTGGCCTTGTCTCATGCAATAAGCAGGACTCAGACAGCTTCTGGGACATGTCCAAGAAGCAGGTCACCAGACCAGAATCCAAATACACATGTGGCTCAGCCCATCAGTACCCATCTAGACTGGGACATGCTGCTTAAGGAAGTCTCAGCCTGCAGTGATTTCAACCAGGCACATTCTAAGGATTGGGTAAACTTATCAGAGGCAGGTGGAAGGCCAGACAGGGTGGGAGGCAGTGGAAAAAGCCTGGAAATTAGAGAAGGAAAGCCCAGAGAGGAAAGCAGAGTTCCAGGGCAGAATGAAGTGGACAATTCAGAGAGCACCTGATCCCCCTAATGCTGAACTCAGTTCCCTCTCCAGGGCTATAATGATGAATGCCCCCTTCCAATGAAATGAGTATGCTAATTTCAATTTAAGACAGGGGACTGGTACACGAACCTGGTTTACAAAAGTTTTGGCTCACATTGCCTCGCTTTTTATAACAGTTGTGCTTCAGTTACCTGTAATATTTACCTATAAGGAGTTGTTCTCTCCCCAGAACTGAGCACAGGAAGTTCACCCCACCACACACAATGTACTCCACAGAACGTGTTGCATAACATGAATTATATAATATGGGCATGAATACTTTCTCAGATAGTACACTTAAATCCTGAGAATCTTTCAAATGCATCCTTTCTCCTCTGAAACCCATCATTTTATCCATCTAACAGTAACTAATAAAGAAAAATATTTTTATTGATTCCAAAATTAATAGATCTTTTCAGCTGTCAAAGAAAACATAGATACCTGCATGACAGGTAGTGGTAAAGGTGTGTGCAAGGTTTCCTGCTCTCTGTTCACCCCACCATGAGCAGGCCCCTGCAGGTGGTCTGTTCTGACAACTTGTTCATCCATCCATCTATCCATCCATCCATCTATCCTACAGATATTTATTGAGACCTGAGCCTGCCAGGTATACAGCAGGTGTCACTGCTGAGGTGGTGAATGCCTGCTGTCCTGGGTTTATAGTATGTCAGGGAGAAGGGCAATGGGCAATCAGTTGAACACAGTTGTTTAATTGCCAGTGTGATCAAGAAGAGGGACTGAGTAGCTTTGGACTCAAGGAGCCCTCTGCTAAGAAGACAGCCTTATCACTGAGGCCCAAAGGATATGTGGGCATAGCAGGGGAAAGTGTGATCCAGGTGGAAGGGCAGAGGGAGGACAGGAGCAGAAAGATGCTCATCAGAGAGCCTGTTTGGCTCAGGCCAGCTGCCCTCCTCCAACAGCAGGGTGAACAGGTGGGACACTTGTGCCTCCACAATCAGGTGCTGGGGCTCTTCACCCAGCCCTATCCCCTTGGAGGCCAGATTGGTCCTGCAGGTGTTAGGGGGCCCCTCAGCTGAGTTCCTAAGGCTGTGCCACCATGTCTAAATGCTGCAAAGAGCAATGGAGACATCAGAATAAGACCAGCCTCAGCAGAAGTGATCCTGTAGTCTGTGAGTGAGCTGACATCAATCACACTGAGCTGTGCTATACCTCCTACAAACCTGGAAGTGCCCAGATGCAGGACAGCCATTCCTGGGACAAAGAAGGCCTAGAAGAGCCAGTGTAGGCCAAAGGATGCCAGGATGAGGAGCAGAAAAAGGGCCGGTATCCCTCTTTTAGTTCTGAAAAAATCATTTCCGTTTTGTCTCTAAAATGAGATGTTGGACCAGACCGCCTATAGGGCACACTCCAACATACTATTCCATACACTTCTGAACCAGAGGAGTGGAAAGATTGCAACATCAATTAACAAAACCCAACAAATGAACAGCACCAGGTTCAAGGTGCAGCCTATGGTTTAGGAAGGGGAGAAAGGATGCTTCAAAGATGCGGTGGTTCCCTGGGGATGCTACTGAGGATGATTGGGACCCAGGGTTTTAGACCATTTTTCATATAGCAAATCTTTATTTGGGGGAAAATGCATTGCTGGGTATTCTTGGTACAGTAAGTCTTAGGTCATTCTGTTTCCCAAAGGCAGAAATGAGAGAGAGTTCTGAAGCATTTTCCATTTATTTTTCTTATGCCCTGTGAATTAAGGACATGTGGATGTTGACTCTTAGTGATATTTCTAGGAGGGAATGAGGTTGGGCTTCAGGTGTCCAAACTGAGAAGGGAAGTTTGTGATTGGGTACCATTGCTAATCATCAGGAAGAAGGGAGAATCTTGATATAAGATGCTGCAGCCAAGTTGTATGCAGGGGGTGTGGCCTTGGATAAATCTTTAGTCACTTTAATCATCATTGGTGGCTA